>BMAT01006418.1:265109-276808 GCA_019649035.1 Elysia marginata
GAGAGTTGACTTCAAGCGAGTTGACTTCTCGCAGATTCCACTGTACTCTAAAAGTGTTTTAGGCACCTACATTACGTTAATTTTTTTCTTGCCGGTTGTTGTCTCATTATAAACACATCCGATCTCACTACGAAACCCACTGATTCTCACTATCTATAATCCACTGCTACATACACAGACCATTCAATAAATAACTCTTTACAACATTTTGTAAACGTCTGATTGCAATTTTATTAAAGTTTAAGCTGCTTGTTACATTTGGAGTATTTGTGCATGGAATTGTATTGTGAAGTATAAAATGCAAACCACTGTAATTTTTGTACATTTTTGTTGTTATACTAATTTACTTCTAATTACTGCTAAGTCTCTGTTTTTTTTTATATTTGGAGCAGTTTGAGACAGGTTTTTTCTCTGTCATACTCTAATAAGCCTATTTTGATGATAAAATGAATGAAGTAATTTTTTTATGCAGGTGGAGAGTTCTCAAAGTATGATTCGTATTGTGGGTCTTTCTGCTACACTGCCAAACTACTTGGATGTGGCTACTTTTCTCAATGTTAACCCATACCTTGGGCTTTTCTTCTTTGATGGCCGCTTCAGACCAGTGCCTCTAGGGCAAACATTTATCGGTAAGATGTTAAGATAGAGTCATAGCCGCCCAATGGCTCTTTTTAACTTGACTAAGTTACCAACCTCATTGGTTCAAAGTCTTAAATATTATATTTCTGAGTTTAGGATCCTTATAATTTTTTTGTGTGCTTGTAGCCTTTAAATAATTCATTAAGAAGGATGAATGTTTGGAGGTGATTAAGTGAGCTGATAGTTTTGAAGTCCTTTATTGCATTGCTTTTTGTATACATTTTGGTATGGGCCCCATTAATTGTTTAAAAGACAACTTTAAACTATGCTAACAGCTACACTGAATTAAAATGAAATTTGTATTGTTGCAAGCAAATTGTATAGAGCTGGCTAATGCTTTGCTATTAGCAGGCAATTTTTTTGTACATACTTTATTCTTTTTCATGAAAGAAAACAATGTTTTCAGTTTATGCTAACAAGGTCACCTCTATTCTACCTCTGTATGCCTTTGTTAGTTTTCTCCCGCCTCATAAATAAATTTTCTTGCGTAGATCAGTGCAAATGAATTGGGTGTCGCAATGTTCAATTTGAGAAAACGCCTTTTAAAAGTAAAGTTTATTCCTCTTATCTCTATATTTTAAATCAGAAAAAGTTCTAATAACTTCTCACAAAGTTTGATAATTTCATGCACTTTTCAACATTTGGAAGCTCAGGAAAATGCATTGCTACAAACATCAATGTCATGTCAAGTTAAAACTGCGACAGTTGACTCATTTGCACAGGTTGCAAATATTCCTTTACCCTTTTAAAAATTTCATTGCTATAACTTTGTTGCTGATGACACTTATAGGTGAAACGTTTAGATATTCATATTTTGTTTTGTAAATTTATTGTCTGCACACATTCAAGTTGGGTGATTGGCATATATTCATTCCACTGGTTTGCAAGACACTTGTACTTTTTGTTGTGTTTATATTTATCATTAATAATAATAATAATGCTTCTTCCCAGGCATCAAAGCTGTAAACAAGATGAACCAGTTGCGTGATTTCAACACTGTCTGTTACGACAAAGTACTAAAACAGGTTCAGGCAGGATATCAGGTTGGTCGAGATGCTTTGAATATAAAAGATGCTGCTCAATATGATATCTAGTCTGGACTGTACTGATTGAACATTTGAGGAGTTCATAATTACGAGCCCAGAATATTAATAAAAATGAATCTTTGAATCTGTCTTTCTAATCTAGTTCCAACCTTATCTTCTAAAAACATATTGTAAGCCTCAAATTTATATATATTTTACTATATTGTAGGTGATGGTGTTTGTTCATGCTCGTAACGAGACAGTGAGAACTGCTTTAACCTTGGCTGAACTGGCTAGGAACAAGGGAGACTCAGCCCTCTTCACACCCGAGCAGAATCGTAGCTATGGCGATGCTCAAAAAGCTGTAAGTTTCAATCAGCATGTTTTATCTATACATCTTTGAGGAGTCAATAGGGAATGAGAATAGAGCACAAAAGTATTGCAGGCAATTGGCTTCAAAGAGGAAGTTTTCCAACAGGAACAATAATTTGTGCTCTAATCTCATTCTTAAGCATTTCATAAAAAGATTTTTGTTTCTCATGTTGATTTTCCATAAATTTTTTGAAGTGTTACTTGAATGCAGGAAAAAAATAACCAGGACTTTGAGAAACATAAATTTAAACTGGTACTAGTGTTGTATTTGTGTATATATTAATTTTTTTTTTGTAAATTTATTTCATAACCACTAATTTAGAACTCTGTACTTTATCTAGTGTTGAAACTTTGAATTATGCTTTTGGAATGCCCATTTTGAATTGAATTTTATCTGCTGTGTCTTGATTGTATTAACCATGAAAGAGAAATTGTTTGGTCTTTTATGCTTGTTTTTTTGTCAATCGCTTTGAGACTTTGTTTCATTGTAAAAGACACTAATAATCTAGTTATTATTATAGTTATTATTATTATTATTACTATACTAATTATTATTGAATAGGCTATATGAGCATAACAAAATAGATAATCTGTAACTGCATGTATTGAGAAGATAAATTTATTATACCACTTTACCATTAGTATCAGGTAAGGACCTTTTAAATTTAATCGATTGACAGATGGCCAGAAGCCGTAACAAGCAGCTGCGTGAGATGTTTTTGGATGGTTTCGGCATTCACCATGCTGGAATGTTGAGACAGGATCGCAACCTCGTAGAGAAATATTTTGCAGAAGGTCACATCAAGGTTCTGGTGTGCACTGCCACTCTAGCCTGGGGTGTAAACTTGCCTGCCCACGCTGTCATCATTAAGGTGAGGAAGTAAAGTAAAGAGGGTTTATCTTATATGGTGCCTAATACACTTAAAGTTCTAAGTGGTTTACATAGGTTTTCCGGCAGACCATTACCAACCAAATTACCCTTTGAACTCATAGAAAAGTACAAGTAGCACTGAAAGTGTATCCCTGAGTGAGGACTGAGTGAGGAAAGGAAATGTGTGTAAATAGCCCTTTTCTAAAGACTAAACGGCGATCTGCCGGGCCAAGGCTTGAATCTCGACCTCTTAATGTGAGGGCTGAGTGCCTATAACTAAACCACTTTGCCACAAACTGAATGAACCTAAAGTGGTTGGGTTTGTAGAAAGTGCGAATGAACTTTATAATGAATAGCATTAGTCGTTTTTTTTCTTTGAAGAAATTAGACTTGTTTCCTTGAAGCAGATTTAAACATCTTCTGTCTTTGCTATAAGAGTACAGAGGCCCTTACAAATTTATTGATTGAAATATTTTTAAGTTCATAAGAAACGGAAATGAGCTATTTGATTTTAACTGTAACATGTTTTCATAAATGAATGGCCTAACTTTTTTTTACAAAGACAAACCAGACAAGTTTGGGCCTACATGAAATTAATTCCATGATAAAGGAAGAAAATTGGTCAAAGATTAAAAAGAAAAATTTTATCTTTTGAATATACAGGAGGGGATATATGTTTTGAGGTAGCTGTTCATGGTAAAATTGTCAATTGAATTTGCAAGCCAGCATTTGAAATCTAATTTTAAAAATGTGACCCCCCTGCTTTTTTTGCATTTGAAAATAATATTTGTGCTTTTTTATTCGCATTTGGGCCCTGTTATTTGAAAAAAAATATTTTTACTGAATATGTTCAACTAGTCCAAATCATGTCCAAAATATGAAACTCATATTTTTTTTTTCAAAACTTCACCCTTGAAGGGGACTCAACTCTATGATGCCAAGAGAGGTCAGTTTGTGGATTTGGGCATCCTGGATGTGATGCAGATATTTGGTCGGGCTGGCCGACCACAGTTTGACAGCTTTGGTCATGGCACTATTATCACTACCCATGACAAGTTGAGCCACTACCTGAGCCTCATGACAAGGCAGAATCCGATCGAGAGCCAGTTCACAAATAGCCTCATAGACAATCTCAATGCTGAGGTAGGCAGCCGGAAACTTATGGCTGAATGCCAATTGAGAACAAGTAAAATTGTCTCGCATCAGGGGTGAATGAGTTAGAAATTGGAAATGTAGTTTTTGAGAACCGCCATTTAAAGGTCTAGTTTATCTTCTTTTTATCTATATTTTAGATTATCAAAAATTTCAATATCTTTTCACAAAATATTGATAATTTTATTAAATTTTTTACATAGGGAAGCATAGAATAATGTCTTGTTCAAACAGCAACTTCTTAAAAGGTAAAAATTGTGACACCCGACTCATTCTCCCCCCACGTAAGACGTATGTTATTTTGTTCTCTTCTTGGTCTTGTAGAGAGGCTCTTTAAACTATAGAGATAAGATAAGATAAGAATAGCTTTATTCATCCCATCATGGGAAATTCATATACACCTTCGTCTTTAAAACACAGATATCTACATATAATACACGATAACAGATATTAAAAGCATTATACAAAAACAGGTGTAAAGAAGGCAAAATATTTTATAAATTTTAGGAAATATGCAGTGCAGTAAAAATGGTACAAACTTTAACACAGTCTTGTCTAGTAAACATATATAAATTGATTGAGGATCTAAGGACAACAGTGTATGCACTGTACAAATTTTTCTTGGAAGCTAAAAATAATTGAAAAAAAATCTGTAGATGTGATATAATTGCACACAAAGGTTTCAAAAGCATGTTTTAAAAATCAGCTAAAATTTTTTGTTTGTTTGAAGAAATCTAAACACTTTTTAAATAAGGGGTAAAAATTTGCCAGATTTTTCCGGCACAGCTGGAATTTCTAGTGCAATTCATCATGCCCGCCGGTTTTTTTAGCTCTCTACTGGACTTTCACTTTCTCAAAAACTGGACAATCTTTTTCTAAGATAAGATCAGCTTTGCGGTATTATAAACATCTATAGAAGGCAAATTCAGCATTTATTTCTTTTCTTTGCCTAAATGCCAAAGAACTTAACACGTGATAATTTTGATTACAATAATGTAGAATGCAGGGTTTTTATATTACAAAGGTGGTTGTTGCAGGATGTTTCAAATCAGTCAGCTAATACCCCTGTTTTAAACTGATGCTATCTTTAGTGTTTTTGCACTACATATATTTCTAGGCACTCATTTCCCTTTTGGACTGTTGAAACCTCTCCATGTAGATCTACAGTTACTGCATTTTTTTTCTCTTTGATTTTGACAGGTTATGGTATGGGGGAATTCAGAAAGGTGTAGAGATCAGACCCACAGTGTTTTAGTAAAGTAAAAGTTTTTAGGTTATGTAGAATAGACAGACAATCTTGTCTATACAGATGTCCTGGATTTAAAGAGGTAGTAATTAATCTAGTGATATTGTGAATTGCAATCAATTTCCCAGCTCATAGAATGGTCAATTTTCTAGTATAAATCTGTAGGCTATTTTTTTTAATTATTTAAGGGAATTTGCTGGGGGAATTAGCAAATGGGCGAAATCATTACATTTAACTGAGGGTTTATAACAGAAAACAGCTAGGTTATAAGGAGGTTTGTTACCAAACTATATTTAGACTGTTACAAAACAGTCTCCTTTGTACCATATATCAATCTTTTCAGTGATGCCCAATGAAATGTTTTTTCCATTAAAAAATATCCATTCTTTGACACCGTTTTGTTCTATGTGAGATGCAATACTCAACTCATTATTTTCAAATTATTATTTTTTGCAAGCTATTTGGCATCCCTGTTGTATAATCCCCAGACTTGGTTATTTTTCCTTGTAGTGAGCTTTTCATGTTCCATGGATTCTTTTTTAGAGTATAGTAACTCTCTTTAGCCCTCCCAACCCACCTTTTTACACCAAAGCGTTTAAAAAATGGTCCATGCAGTAATTCATTTTGGAATAGATTATTATAGGTATTTTAGGTTTTTCCCCACTTTTAAAACAAGAACCTATTTTATTAAAATTTTTATGAGAAAGATCAAACAAAACTTTTTTCCAAACAGATCTCCCTGGGCACTGTGACCAACACTGAAGAAGCAGTCAGGTGGTTGAGCTACTCGTATATGTATGTTCGCATGCGCAAAAACCCACTGGTTTACGGTATCCCTCACACATTTTGCGAGGTAAGACTTTGTTTTCTGTTGACTGTATATTTGATTCTTTTTTAAGATATTCAGTAAGACCTTATTCATAAATTATAGGAAGTGTCATTGTATACTCCTTATGCAGTGTGCAAAAAAGCAAGGGAATTAAAAAAAAAAGATTCTTTTGTACCACTAATCCCCTTGTGCTTATTGCATGAGACTGTAACTCTCAACAGGCTGACCATCAGAAAAATTGGAACTCTTCTGATACTTATACACTAATTTATGAGTTTGCGTTTCTTTATATTTACTTGTGTTTATATTTCCTATTGACAAAATAGTTCAACCATGACATAAAATATGAAACTGCTTATTATTACTCAAAAGAAACAGAAAATAGAAAATGAGTCATTAAATTTGTCCAAAATAACCAGCCCATTTACTCAATGAAGATGTGGTGGACACCAGTGTTCACTGGTTGAATGAGTTTAAGAGTTACAAGAGACACCAGTGCTTATAAAATTTGGGTTTTCTTTTGTTGCATAAGGTGTTCAGTATGTAGAGAAAAAAATGCTCGAAACTAAGCTGCCATGGACAAACCAAATGCAGTATCTCCCATATGGTTTACACTGCAGATACTGCTCTTGGTTTGTCCCAGGCAGTAAAGAAACACTTTGTCAAATAAGTCTCCTAAGCTTGCAAATCTGCCGTACACAAGGCTTCAATGAGTTAAGAGTTTGAAGCAGTAATTCAATCGGCAAGTTGTTGCAAGATAATGTTTTGCGAAATGTCTTTACTGTGTGAACATACTCTAGAGTACCTTAATAAGCTTATTCACTGCCACCAATGCTCTATTATCCTTGTGGACATACTGTAGATTACCTCATTCACTGCCACCGATGCTCTATTATCCTATGAACATACTGTAGATTACCTCATTCACTGCCACCAATGCTCTATTATCCTAGTGAACATATTGTAAATTACCTCATTCACTGCCACTAATGCTCTTTTCTCCAAAGGATTTGCCCAAACAGTTTTATCTCAGATTATTTGATTTAGATGTGATGCTTCAACTGTAAACAATTTTAAAAGCTCCTGCTTAATTTTAAAGTTTAAAATTTTCAGGGTAAATAAAATAAACAAAATATAAAAAACACACACACAAAATTTCAGCTGAATATGATAATTCATCTATCAGATTGGTTGATATTAACCACAGACAAGCCCCTGGTGTAACAGGCACATGGCGAGGAGCATATTAAGCCTATGCTTGTTGTACTGGGCATATGGGTTCAAAGGGTTAAAGTCAAGGAAAATATTTCATGGTTCTGTTCTCTCTCCATGTTAGGATGATCCTCATCTGGAACACCACAGATTGGAACTGATTACCGAGGCAGCTCGCCAGCTGGATAAAGCCAAGATGATCCGATTTGAAGAACATACAGGCTACGTGTACTCCACCGACCTAGGCCGCATCGCCTCAAATTTTTACATCAAGCATGCAACTGTAGAGGTTAGGGGATTCATGCGTAAATTTCTCCCCAAGTGCAGCTCTGCTGCTATTTCGCTTTTGTATTTTTATGTTTTGATTAAAGTTTTTGAATATATGGACTATTTGCCTTCATTAAACCTTGAAGTGTCATTTTGGCCTTATAAAGGGGAAGTTGATTTTTTTTTGGACATAAACTCAGAGAAATTATGATGTCAAAAATTTATATTCTACCCTTTGAGGGTTAACTGAAAATAACAATTTTCATAAAACCTCAATGTAATACGTCTTAAGTTTTTTTTGTTGTGATCACACAGGTGTTTTTTTGTTATTGTTTTTATCTTTTGCAAGGTCTATAGAGATCACTATTGTTCAGAGCTCTAATTATATTCTTAAACTTTGATGATAGCATGAGCATCTGTTATCTAGAGGTGAACAAAGACTTCACTGAGAAAAAAAAAATATTTTCAGAGTGACTAGACGGTACTTAGAAGTCTGTCAAAAATGTATAAATTTAGCATATTTGCAACAAGATGATTCAATAAGCTACTAAATCTGCAAGTCCAGCACCACCACAATGAGATCAGTTTAAAAAGAAATAGGATGCATGTTTTTGTATTCATAGCATATTATGATGATGCAAAAAAAAAAATTTGCATAAACTCAATCATGAATATGACTTCTCTTTCATCAGGCTCAGTCTTAAGTCCTTGGGTTACAATGTCAAACATGCCTCCTTCATCTTCTCTGCCATCTTTCGACTAAATTGCAACCAGCATTTCTTTCTCTCTTTCTTTCTCTCTTGCTCACTCTCTCTCCCTTGCTCTTTTTACCTATCTTTCTCTCTCTCCTTTGCATAATAATGGTAATTGAGTACCTACAGATTGTCCTTTGTCACATTTAGGCCATATGTAAAAATGCATACATTTTTAAATAGTGTTAGCTTTGAATGTTTTATAACCCTCAACTCTCTTTCTATGTTTTTAACACTAATAGGGAGTACTGGTGCTCATAAGTTTACCATGTTCTTTTACTTATGTGCA
This sequence comes from Elysia marginata, assembly GCA_019649035.1. Taxonomy (NCBI): domain Eukaryota; kingdom Metazoa; phylum Mollusca; class Gastropoda; family Plakobranchidae; genus Elysia; species Elysia marginata. The sequence goes on from BMAT01006418.1 coordinate 273,764, forward strand.
GTATTACTGAACTTTGTCAAGTTTGATGTGATTTTTGTTCTCTTATAGAAATGTATTTTAACTTATTGTAAGCTCCTTGAGCCTTTTTTAAGGAGGCTGCTATATAAATAACATTTATTATTATTATTGTCATTATTATTATTATTATTGTTGTTATTATTATTATTATTATTATTATTATTACTATTACTATTATTATTATTATTATTATTATTATTATTATAGGGCGATGGGACAAGAAGAGTTGAAGCTACAATAGTAAAATTGTCACCAAAAGAAAAAAACCCCATAAAACATACCCAGTGTGTAAAATCTGAAAGTTACTGTTTTCCTCCCCTACATATTGTTATGAACTTCCTTTCCCAGGTTATAAATGAAATGCTGCAAACTGCCATGACAGAAGGAGATATCTTCAACCTCGTGGCTAATGCTCAGGAGTTTCAGCAGATCAAGGTTTGCTCCTTCTCATGAAAAGCTCAATCTGAAAACATAAACAAACTTTAGAAATAGAAAACTGTGTATCACTTATGCATGTTATTCATTTCAAAAGAGTATAAAGTTATTTCTCTCTACTTTGAACATTAGGATTTCTAGTCTTTTTAATGTAAGGCTTTTCTTAATTTTTATCACCACAGCTATTGTTCATTATTGAGTAATACATGAATTATCCACTTTAGCTAATTGAGAAAAGAATTAAAACTAAATTTGTACCTTCAATATCAAAATTACAACAAAAAGCTTTTTTTCTCTCTAAGATTATGAAATTACTTATGAACATAATGCCCCCCGCTTCCCCGCCTACCCACCCAACCAAGGTACGAGACGATGAAATGGACGAGCTTGATCGCCTGACAAGTGATGGCTGCGAGATGATAGTAAAAGGAGGCAAGGAGAACACTCACGGCAAAGTGAACATCCTTCTCCAGTCTTATGTGTCGCGCATCTCAGTGGACTCATTCTCTCTTGTTTCAGACATGGCCTATGTGGCACAGGTAATGTGTGTGTACTATAAGTACTTTTTCTCATCTACAAGCTTTAGGTTTAAGCAGTTTGCCAACCTGTGTACTCTAAGTACTTTTTCTTATCTACAAGCTTTAGATTTCAGCAGTTGCCAACCGGTCCAAAGTATTTCAGAAACAAGATTGACTACCATAGTATTGGATTGCTGATGTCAAAACTAAACTACTGAAATAAGTTATGACTTTAAAAAACATTAGTGATCATTCAAGTGTGAGAAATTATAAGGTCTATAATATAATGAGGTCACCGGCTGTTTGTACTAATACTTTTTCTTTTTTTTAATGTATGGGTTAGATCTAATGACTTTGAGAACAAACTCCATAGTTTTGTATTGAGCTCTTAATTTGAAGATAGAAGCAATTCAAACAGCAAGACATAAACGTCTTGTCCTTGTTGGATCTGGTTCTCATACTGAGTACTTATATGCTTTGAAAAATACTGAATTTAGGGGGGGGGGGTTCAGCTACTGGTCTGGGTTGATAAGACTTGGCACCTCCGAGTTTAGCAGAACGCACTTGCTGTTTCAGGTCTCTACCCACTTCTCAGAATAATTGCATTAAGACAGCACAGTAAATCTGGTCAAATACAGTGGAAACTCTCAATTAAGACCTCCTCAATAAAGACTTCCCCTCTTATGTGACTTTAAATTTGAGAACGTCCGCTTATATGGATATTGTAATTTAACCCCTGAACTGAGANNNNCCCCCCCCCCCCCCCGCCTTTAAAAGACCTGTTTTTGCCAACATTTTTCCAGGTCTTTATTCAGGGGTTCCAATGTATACCAAATCACTCACTTGACAATTATTTAATAACCAATTGTTGTCAGACTCCATGGCTACAGAGAATGATATTGGTACCTTTTAATTTCTCATTGTGTAAGCACAAGATTGTTTAAGGGTCAGCAGGTTTTACACAAACAGAATTTGACTATTACTGGTGATTGATACTTCAAAAAAAAATTTCACATGCCTTTAAAAACAAACAAATTTCTCTTCCTACAGAATGCCTCAAGGATCATGCGAGCCCTGTTTGAAATTGCACTCAAGAACAGTCAGCCACTTCTCGCCTCACGTTTGCTTGAGATGTGCAAAATGCTGGATAAGAGGCTTTGGACGTTTGAAAATCCAATGCGACAGTTCACGTAATAAATATCAAAAGAAATAATTTTGGTACCTTTTTTTTTTATTCCTTTGAAAACAGGAAACTTAGCAAAATAAAAATTTTCAGAAACTCTCAAAATTAAGATTTGTTTCTGTCATGTGTTTTCAATTTGAATTCAGAGGATACAAATCATTGTATCTTAGATAGCCAGACATATCTCTTAGTTTTAAGGAAAGAGCTGTAAGGAAACATCTCTGTAACTATTCTGTTTTGTCATGTAGCCTTCAAGTTTTGATACCTTTTTTATTGGGTTCATGAAAAATTCAAAGGACCATTTGTTTAGTATCGCAAGGCTGTGTTGTTCGCAGAGTTCTTTAACATTGTCCGTTTTTTTAATGTGTTTAATTTGTTTGCATTGCTGTATATAATGAGTCTGATTATAGATAACCGAGTTATCTTAAACCATCACCTTTTTTCCTTCCCAGAGTTTTGTCCCATGAAATCCTCCAGAAGTTAGAGGCTCGGCGACTTTTACCAGAAAAACTAAGGGAAATGGATTCTAAAGAAATAGGTATCTCTTTCATGAATCATATGGCAATGATCTTGCTATGAGTCATTGCTTTGTTAGATGTGTTCATTAAGCCAGTGCAAAAGGACCATTTGGTTATTAGATTATTCTAACAACTTTAATGACAAATTAAATAAATTAAGACTTGTGCAGTTTTCTTTTTAGTGTCTATTAATGGCACCTTCACTTCATTTTTACCACTTTGTTGTGTCTTTGCAACCAATTATGAATACCTGCCTGGTTTCTTATCACACTGATTTAAAGAGTTTAGAGGCAGTCTAGCATTGGAGAAAAAAAGCCTTAAAAGTTTGGCCCTTATCATTTCTGATAACATCATTGTTTTGATTTAAATGATA
>BMAT01006418.1:307395-323563 GCA_019649035.1 Elysia marginata
TTTTTTTTTTTTAAATAGACCGAAGCGGTCGGTGCCGTGGTCGAACGAACTTTCCGCGTTACGTCGTCTTCAATGACTGGGATCAATACATTGAGATTTTATCAGTCCCAAGCCCAGGCTTTGTTTGCATCCCATTTTGTTTGCCTTGCGATACCGGGCCACTAATGGCTTGACGACCTCTTGCTCCACTACCTGACTCTCGACCAGCAAGGATAATGCCAGAACTAAGGTTGCAGGCTTTGCTAGGGTTATTGTGCGAAATAAGAATATAATCTATATAAAGCCAGTAAGACATGTGGGTTAAAAATAGAGCAAAACAAATTAATAGATTTAGGGTAACTTCCAGTTGGCCTTAAAAAAAAAAACCTGTAACAATCATTGGATTTAATCTCCGGTATAAAATAGCTGTGTATTGCGTATTTTATTGATTTGTGTTCTTCTCCTAAATGTTAAATTTTGCTTCGAATTTTCTTTTAGGTTGTGCGAACCAAATTTTATAGGTAGAAAAATCTTTCGGTTTAAAAACACTACATGGGCTTACTTTCCTATTTTATATTTGAAAAAGAAATATCTATAACAATCTAATCATTGGTTTTATTCTATATAGTATAAACGCGCTCTGTATGGTGTAGTCAAGCGATTTGTGATCTTCTTCGTTACAATTATAAAGGCCAAATTCTGCTTTGAAAAATTCGAGCTGGATTAAAAATACTACCGGAAAAAATGGCTTTCTTAAGTATATTAGGCCGTTTCTTTAAAAGGGTGTAAAACTCCTTCCTACCGTGTGTTTCAGATTTCTGTGGTGGGAAATGACATCTTTGATGTTCTTGTTGCCACGACCCGTCGATTTTTTTTTGCTTTTAAAATTATCTCGTTTTTTTTTCTTTCGGTATTCATGGAAATTTAGTACTGTATCATTATTATGTTGTTGTCGCATTCCCCCCTCCCTTCTTTTAACTGGAACCTGAAGGCTTTTCTTGGCCTTGGCCCCGTTCTAATGCTCCGTTTCAGTAGAGTCTGTTCAGGGTACATGGTTTGTTACTTCCTGTTCTGTTTTTGCCGTTATTATAATTGGCCAATTTTATTTACTCCAAGAGGGAGCGTCGGTATAACAAAATTATTATCGAATACAAACAGCATATCAGTGTATTTTTACGGTTCCATCGTATTCGGTTTATATTGATAATACTTTTAGTAACAAAATATCAGTAAATGTAAATACAGGTTTTAAAAAAATTCTTTCTTTTTTAATTTTGTTGTCTTTTAAGGCTTTCAATGGCATTTGAGTTAGTTTATACGCGTATTTTTTTCTGCAACATGGAGGGTATTGATGTCTGAATTCTAGACTGGTCTAGATTTCGATTCTAGGTTTAATTATAAAGGCATAGGCCTAGAATGGTTTACATGTAAATTCTGAAGGCAGGCCTACAATGTATGCCCTACATATGAACTATGGTGAGATTAATGTTAAAACAAATAAGATATTGAAAAAGTGAGAGAAACAAAATGTTTTTGAAATACTTATTTAGGAGTTGCAATGACTTTTAGTTTTAACATACCGATATATTTTATTATGTGGAGCTGTTGAGATAATTATATCAAACTAACCTTTGTTTCAACTGCTTTTAATCTAACTTAAATATTTGTGGCTATCGGCGCTGCACATTTATTATTACTTTTTGCGTCCAATTTAACTTGATTAAATTAGTAAAACAACAACAAAATGTCTAGGTAAAAACATACAGTTAATCTTGTCAAATTCTAAGTATAATCACTGTACACCATTGCAGCCTAGATTATTATTATTATTAGTAGTAGTAGTCAATACCAGTCAAATAAAAGTACTCGAATAATTGTGAGATTACTATAAAGGCATAGGCCTAGACTGATTTACATGTAAATTCTAAAGGCAGGCCTACAATGTATGCCCTACATATGCACTATGGTGAGATTAATATTAAGACAAATAAGATATTGAAAAAGTGAGAGAAAAAAAAATTTTTTGAAATACTTATTTAGGAGTTGCTATGACTTTTTTTTTATTTACCCTTAGTTTTAACATACCAATATTTTTTATTATGTGGAGCTGTTGAGATAATTATATCAAACTAACCTTTGTTTCAACTGCTTTTAATCTAACTTAAATATTTGTGGCTATCGGCGCTGCACATTTATTATTACTTTTTGCGTCCAATTTAACTTGATTAAATTAGTAAAACAACAACAAAATGTCTAGGTAAAAACATACAGTTAATCTTGTCAAATTCTAAGTATAATCACTGTACACCATTGCAGCCTAGATTATTATTATTAGTAGTAGTAGTAGTCAATACCAGTCAAATAAAAGTACTCGAATAATTGTGAGATTATTATTATAAGTAGTCAATGCCATTCAAATAAAAATACTCGAATATTGTGTACTCTTTTTGTATTAAACTATGAAATCATTCATTTTCATCTTTTTTAAAAATATTTTAAACCGCACGATGCGTTCATGAATAGCACACGGTTTGTGTAATTGATATTTGTAATAAATAATGCGGATCAAAAGAATGAACGAGAAAAAAAAATGTTTTTTGTACTTTCTGGCCATCATGATTGGCAGTATATTTTTTGTATCAGATTATTAAGAAAATTCAATTTTTATTTGTTTTTGTTTGTCCAGGTAAAGCGATGCCATTATCTAGAGCACGTGTATCAATTATACTGCGAGTCTTAAATGAATGTTTAAGTTTTTACACCTGATCTTTATAGTTTTTTTTTACTAGCGTGATAATAATTAACTAGATATTTCAATCTCGTTTGTCTCATCTCTTTACCCCGTCTCTTTGTNNCCCCCCCCCCCCATGTAATATATTATACAGTTGGTCTTTCCTCGCCTCACTCCCTATATTTTTAAACTAAAATTTCCGAATCAGAATGAAGAAAGGGACGAACAGAATACTATTTAAATAATGTGTGCTAATTGTGCAATAGAACCTCACATCGTAGGCCTATGTTCACAATTACGTTTTATTAAGATATCCGGCTCGGTGGCCTAGCGGTAAGATATCGGGAGGTGCGTGGTTCGATTCCCGGCCGAGTCAAACCAAGGACTTTAAAATTGGTACATGTATTAGTAGCTGATCCGCTTAGTGTCTTGCATTATGGATTTAGTGCTTAGTATGGTCGGCCCGGTGTCAGGATAATGTGACTGGGTGTGGTGTTTGCAAGCGCTCCTTACGTCACAGTGTGGCATCACGCTTTCAATTGTCCCAAGCGGCGTCCCTGATATAACCTTGTAGTTTAAAAGAGACGTTAAAATTCAAACAACCTAACCTTACTGGCAGAGGAAACTTTGAGAATAAAATTTTTACGCAGGCACCCTTATCTTTTAACGGATTCATGTTTTCTAATTAAAGTAAGTTAAACGACCATTTTTAGTACGAAGATAAAAGAACAAGTATAACAAAGAGCCAATAACCAGATTCAAATACAAACTACTCTCACCCATTCACACATATCTCCAGGCTCTATAACAGCTCCCTTTATGAGAGAAAAAAAACTTTGATGTGGGATTTTTTTTTATAACCGGCCCATAATCTAGATATCACACCAATTTTTTTTAATACCAAAGATAACAAGTTTTTATTTTTTTCTTATCCCAGGCCCGTAGCTTGAGCGAAGATCATTAGTAAAAAAATCGTTTTCATACCCATCTTTTCTGGTGATTCCGTTTTTCGAAAGGTCTTGTAGTTTTCATACATTTAGAAGCGTTGATATGCCCGGTTGAGTTATGTTATCTATTCTTGCAATTTCTGTGTATCATCGATTTTCCTCTAAGTGAAAGACAATATTTTAACAAAACAATGGATTTAGATTAAACCAATAACTCTCTATTCAATATTATGAACTGAATGCTATTTTACAAAATAGCTTTTGTTTTATATAAATTCATAACCACGCATTATAATTATGTACATGTACTTAATTGTTTTTTTTTTCTGGTTTTTTTTTTTGCAGTGCTACAGGATGCGTCGCCAGGAAGATTCCTGACCATTGTATGGTCCTTGGCCAAGCTTTAAAAACGATAGCAGTAACATTCGATGGGTCAGACTTGTGACACAACCAATGTTAGACAAAATAGCTCATCAAATGAGTAAAACTCAAAGGCTTATTCTATACACTCATTGATGCAAAGAGGGCTTTGATTTTGATGTGAATGAAAAAGGACAGTTAAAACACTTAAACACTACTAGAACTCCGTATCTCGGACCATGCTGGAGCTGCTGTCCATGTTACGGCCTCTGACCACCTGGCAGATGCTGCTCGGTGTGTGCCTGCTGGACCTGGCCCTCATTGCTGTGCGTCTCTCCTGGCCAGAGGAATCAACAACCGCAGCAGCAGCGCTCTCGCAGCAACGGGAGAAGAGACTTCAGTACCGCCAGCAACAGCTGCGAGAGCTCCTCGCCCACCACTCGGATCTGGCCCGACAAGTGGCGGACAGCAAGCGTCAGTTGGAGGAAAACAGACAGCAGTTGCAGACTCTGATGGCGGATCAGGCGTCCATGGCTGCGGCTGATGCAGAGCAGCTGCGATTGTTGACGCGAGGAGTGGAAGATGTTGAGCTGGGTGTGGCCGCACTGCTTGCAAAGCGATCAGGTCAAAGTGGATCCAAGATTCGGCAGAACGCAACACATGCTGAACTAGTTACCTGACACACACGCAATTTTAGCTAATTATATAGTGTAATTTATAAGGTTCGTCAGTTTGTAACGAATTTCTAAACAGTAGTTGGATACGGACATTATCCCTGCCGCCCCCCTCCCCTTGTTTTTCAAGCGTTCTGTGATATCCTGCTGGCAAGAAAGTCATTTGCGTGAGGCAGACATGCATTTCCAAACTTAACCCCACTAGTCCTTTTAAATCAACAAATTTCCAATTCTTAGTCATCTTTATTTTACGCCAGTTTTTAAGGTACATTGTACTAAATTCATGCTGCATTTATATAAACAAGCCTTGGCCCAAGTTATTCTGTTTCAGGTTTTTGGGCCTAGAAACTTTCTCCAGAAGCTATAGCATGAAATTCATGCCAAAAGATGTTAAGATTCAACAATTTTACACTCTCGCCCAATTCTCCTGCTGTGCTGGCACTGGACAGTTATAGTGTTGCTAAGTCAAACCGACCATCTTACCTTTTGGTATATGTCAAAACATTTTTTTAATCCTTAACTTTGAGTATTTTCCTTTCTTTTTATTCAAAAAGCTAAAGTATCAATTCAAAATTGCACCTCTCTCTTGTATCTCTCCCTTACTCTTGCTCTCTAAAAACCTTTGTAGAACTTCCTTGCCTCTTTGTTTGCTTCTTCCTTCTTTTCTCCGACCTTTTCCCCCACTTTTTGCATTCCCATTCTTTCTCTTTGCACTTGCGCTTTAATCTCTTTTCTCTTTTTTTTCTCATTCTGTTACGGTCTGCTTTTTTAGCCTATCCAAAAAATGGTGCAACACCTTGGGCCTTCCGCTACCTATTTTTTCTGTTATAGAAGCATTCTCAAAGTCCATGAATTGATACTTATGGTAGTAATTACAAGTGGGAACCTAGCAAATCATTAAAACTGTATACAAATGTTTTAGACTGGCTGTGTCATAAAAGTTAATGATTCTGTCTTTTGGACTGATTGACAAAGTATTTTAGGTAATTAAAAAATAAGACTCTTTCAAAATATACATTACTAGTACCTCGTTTCCCTTTTTAAACTGCATCATTGTGTATTGTTGTAGATTTATATGAATTTTCCTCACAGGCAAATTAGCAGAAATAAAATAAAATTAATAATACATAAAAGATGTGATGGTTGTGTGATGATAGCTGGACATTTCATCCTGTACTACAAACGACAAATTTTGAGTATGACACTGACAGTTTTAATACATTTAAAATTATTAAGAAGCATTTGAGTGTAATTGAATGACATCAAATCATATATTGTTTTTTATTCTGGTATTTCCAAAAATACTTTGTCCTTTATCACAAATGACAGATTCACGACGTTTTGCCACACGCCCATTTATCAATCCCAACTAGAGTTTGACTGTTTTATTTACTTTTTTAATTTGTTTTTTTAAATAAGTTTCTTCTCACATTTGCTGCTGTAAATCTGTGCAGTATAATCGTTCAGAAGTAAGGAGGGTCACAAGGCTCTGTTCCATTCAAGAGAATTGTGGCTTGTTCGGTTTGATTCGTCTAGAAAAATGCGCTAGGTTTTAGAACTCCCCCAGAAAGAAGTTAAGCACCAGGCTATGTCTTAACTGGTTGAAAAAGAAGATTGCTCATGTATGAAGTCAGTGTTCAAACTACTACTGCATTGTCTTCTAATATGTATAATTATGTTATTTGTAATTTACACTCATAAAATGTTCTCATTCCTGCGGATCATTCTTATATGTATGGCTGGTCTTAACAAACTTCTAAATTAGCATAATACCATCATGAAGTTTTGTTTTTTTTTCTAAACACTGGTTACAAATTTCTGAAATTGACATGGATGCATGATGTTGGTGTTTTGTAATAAGTTGAAACATGTATCTTAATAATAATAATAATAATAATAATAATAACAATAATAATAATAATAATAATAATAATAATAATAATGGTATAAATGCAACTTTCCTTTTTAACTTTTACATTTATTCCTTTCTGGTCTGTTTCACTCTTCTTCTCAGTCTTAACTAGATCACCAAATTATGTGCCTTTACCTTCAGCTGCTATTTGTATTATGACAATGTGTTATTATTATTATTGTTTTTAAAAATATTATTATTAATATTAATGTTGTTATTATTATCATGATTATATTATTATTATTATTATCATCATCATCATCATCATCATCATCATCATCATCATCATCATCATCATCATCATTATTGATTATAACCTCTTGTTTAAAAGGAATCCATTTATTTGGGCATAACCTTTAATTTAAAGTGTTCATTTTGGTACAAGTTTTGTGTAAAATAATTTTCTCTTCAGAGTCAAAATGTTGAAATTATCGGTTTTAATTTTTGTCTGAGTTAGGTGCAAAAATGGACAACTTATATCTGTAAGATGGGTTGAGGATTGTAAAGTTATAGTTTTCTATTGAAGTTGTAGGTGTTTGTTTTCGTGAACCTGTCAGTATAAATGAGAAGTGAGCACAATAATTTGACGCTCATCTCCAAAGCTAATGCATAATATGAGTGTCTGAAGTTGAGCCTTTGACTGTGAGCATTTTACACTCAGTAAATCACAAATACAACTTTGTTTTACTATAAATCACAGTTGCAGTAAAAAATATGTTTTTATCGACCACTTTTTTTTTTCAATTTTGCAATGGAGTCGTGTTTTTATCTATTCATATTAGAAAATAGTAGCTGAATGAATAAAAATAGATGTTTATGATTGTTATATCTAAAGGTACAAATTTTATGAAGGCAATGCTACTACCATGATCTGATCCTGCTGACACGAATTTAATTCAATGAATTTCATTTGTTTATTGGTAATATTGAACATGTGCTTTAAAATGTTGTAAAACATCATGGTACTGCCAATATTGCCTAACTCATTTGTGGCCAAGTGTGGAGTAAATCAAATTTGAATGTTTGTCTGGGAATGCGTTTGTACCGGGTCAATGATTAGAAATTCTTGATGATAAAATAATTGGCCTGGCTGTTTAGAATTTTAAAAAATTAGATGTTGCGTCAAACAATATATTGTCCTATACCCAAGAATCAAGTATTTATAAAATTATTGCTCAAGTTGGGCTTGCGCAGTGCTGCCAGCACCATGACGAAAAATAGGTTTTATCCTATATTAAGAAATAGAGAACTTTATGCCCAGCTCTGCATATATATAGGTTTGAAAAATGGCTATAAACGCCAACTTTGTGTTGTTATTAATAATCCATATTCCAGCAACATGCACCATTATAATTTTTTAATAATGTTTTATATTAAAGAATTTGCACGTTAAATAACATGGACCAAAAAGGTTTTGACCAGTGTCTTAACAGATTTTCGTTGCGCATGAATTGATTGGTCACCCAGAGTAAGATAAGGTCAATACATGATGTACAGCCGAATACCTTTAAGTTTAAACCAAAATAGACAATTTTTATTCTAGAGAATTTTAAACTGTACTCGTTATGTCTGGTGCCTTTTCTTTAACATTCTACTTCTAAATTCCAACTGTGCCTTGCCTTTCCGTTACAGTTGAACTCTCTTAATGCCAACAAGATTCGGCAGGACTACATCTGTGTTTTTGTTTTTCGCGTACTTTTTGTAATATGGGTAATATTAGTTCTTGTTCAAGGTCAGGGTTTTTCTTTATCCGAGATGTTGACTTTGTTTGAATTCTATTGCATATGGTGCAATGATAACAAGTCGTAAATCTCTTGTTTGTTATAATAGTCAAATTATTCTGTGAAACAGCATAGAAAATAATAGTATAGTAAAAAATAATAACCTCATTGTCATACTATATTATCATATTTTCAACTGTTCAATGAACATGCCATGAAGAAAGCAGATGAAATCATCCAATAATATTTGTATTGTTCCTAAAAAAAAGTGCCCTGGTGGCCGATTAAAGATTAGTGACTGAAAACTGCTTGATTTTATTCGAGTTACTAACGTTCACATGTTATGATAGATTTTTATGACAAAGCAAGTTTTATTCATTTTAGAAAGTTTTAAAATTTTTTTTTTATGTCAAAAGCCTTAGATGTCTTTTAAGACTTGGCGACAGTATATATATGGGGTGAGAAAAGCAATGGCAAATTATCTCACTATGCTGTGTGGTTTGACAAATAGGACCCTGTTCCTTGTTCCCCAACATTTGTTTCCCAGTTTGTGAAAACTTTACTTTTTTAAGTTGTGAAAAAGAACACATTTTAATATTCTCTTTCAATTAGAAATAGCATTGTCTGACATATCCAGTGGAATTTTGATTAAGTCAACACCTCAGGACGGAAAAAATGTGTTGACTTTACGCAAGAGTTACAAAGATATAAGGAAATACAAAATGGGACTGCAAAACAGTGTTGATTTTAAGCAAGAGTTTCTCCTAAAGATGTTGATTTTAAGTGGATTCCACTGTGTATGCTCGTTTAGCAACTGCAAGTAACAGCCATTACTTTGAAATAAAGGAAATGGCAAAACAAAAAAGAAAGAGAAATACAATTTAATTTGCTCTTTTTGCCCTTTTATCAACTTTTATGGAAATAACATATATAATAATGCTTGTCATAAAGTCCTTTATAATTATATGAATGACGGGTGTTTCAATTTTAAAATGTTAGCAAGTGCCTGCACTGTGTTCCTCCAATGAGATCTAGGTTTAGCCGGCTGTAAATTGTTAAATTGTTTTGTGTTGAAACATGAACCATGGTTGAGAAATGCCCGTAAATCACAAAGTTACATGTACAACCCTTATCTCAAAAGTTAACACAACATTAGATACACTTTTGTGAAGAGTTTTTTTAATCTTCAAGGTTCATAAATTTGTTCCTTTCTCTTCAATTTCCGCATTCCAAAACGAATTGAAATAAACAAAATATGCGAAAAAGACATTTTATGTTTGTGTTTTTTTTTTTTCATTAATGCCCCACTCTATCTGTGACTGTGTTCATTATATATGCAATATCAATGTCTGTACATGTCCGTCCTTGTACTTAGATGCAATTATGACCGCCGGCACATTGAACAGTTGTAATATGAAGCTGTAGGCATACGATTACATTATAACCGTGGGTACCATTGCATGGGTAAACGAAGAAACGAGTGCAAAAAAAATAGAAGAAAAAAAAACACACTGAAATTTGTATTGTTTTAATTTATCTTTCTGTCTGTCTGTCTGTCTCTTTCTTTCTCTCTCTCTCTCTCTCTCTCTCTCTCTCTCTCTCTCTCTCTCGCATTGTACTACTATTACTAGGCGACGTTGAAGTTGACAACAAATAAAAGCCGACGCATGCATAGTGGCTACTAGATCAATTTATTACTTCGATCAAAACGTTTTCTTTTGTTTTTCAACACAAACCTTGCCAAAGCAAACGCCACATCATGTTTCTTTAAATAAGAGCTGAGTGATAGCCAGATTCTAAAACCAATTTCACTTGGCAATATTTAAATGCGTGCGCGACACTCGCGATATATCGTCACTATCGTATTTGTGTGTGTGTTGACAACTAAAATGTTTTAGTTTACTAAAGCTGATATCGCTTGCTCACTCATGATGGCCATCTTCGAGTAACTTTTTTTCGGGTTTTTCAAAAAATAACCAATTGAGTTTTTTGTGCTTTTTTTCACATGTGATCATCTGACAGTAGCTTTCAAACGTAAAGGATTTGCCTTTTTAGTTTAGGGCATTGAAACAAGCAATTTTTATTGTATCTTTACCGGCCGAGCCCGGAAGCTCCGTGAAGAAAAACTTGTCATACACTTAGAATGTGAAGTGAAAATCAATCGATGGTTCGCGGCATAGTCGCGGTTTATTATTCACCCCCCCACACACTACACTTTTTCTTCTCAAATCCTTATAAAGCCATGGCTTGTTATCCTACCAGAACTTAAGGACTTCCTGTCATCTCTCATGACAGATTATGGTGAATCATAAGCCGCAGAGTTATAGTTCCTGCGTGAAGCCTCCATGCATTATGCGAAGAAATTTTTAGAAAATTAGAGGCTTCTTGGCTATGAATCATGCGAAGAAAGCTTTAGAGGCTTCTTGGCTATGTATCATGCGAAGAAAGCTTTAGAGGCTTCTTGGCTATGTATCACGCGAAGAAAGCTTTAAAGGCTTCTTGGCTATGTATCACGCGAAGAAAGCTTCAGAGGCTTCTTGGCTATGTATCATGCGAAGATAGCTGTAGAGGCTTCTTGGGTATGTATCATGCGAAGAAAGTATTATAGGCTTCTTGGGTGTGTATCATGCGAAGAAAGCTTTAGAGGCTTCTTGGCTATGTATCATGGGAAGAAAGCTTTAGAGGCTTCTTGGCTATGTATCATGCGAAGAAATTTTTAGAGGCCTCTTGGCTATGTGTCATGTAAAGAAAGTATTAGAGGCTTCTTGACCTTAGGTAAAGTATGACGTAACAACGCCCATAGGCAGCGTGGGTTTTACAGCAGACGATAAGCTAACGGGCCACGGTGAGCCCATCAGTGTGTTTTCAGATGGCCGTCGCGAATTTTTCTCCCCTATGGGCTTCGTCCTCCTGATCGGGCCCATAACGCATGGTCTCCATTAGGGTTTCATCAATAAAACCAGAAAAAAGGGCAAGCAGACATCGAAATTTACGTCATCAAACCAGTAGCTCTTAAAAAAAAAAGAGGTTCCTAGTGATGGAACCACCAGTTCAATAGGAACGTTGATGTTGCTGAATAAATGATGGTGATTAGGACGGGAAGTTGCTGTCGTGGCGATGAAGTCAAGTTAAATGAAGACCGGCAAAAGAAAATCGTTAGGGTTTCACTGATGCAGTTTTGGACCGTACGGCCCGCGGAAATGAAAACTCCAATAGACTTCTGTAGGTGACATCAGGTCTCCCTAGATTTAGTCTCGCTAGATCTAGATCAAATCAAAAAAGGAGAAGGAAGTATTTTGCTCGTTAATTTATCAATAATGATTGGAAAATAAAGCTTTGACAGACCTATAGGATTCTATCTAGATGGCCTAAAGATTTCAACAGCGAATCGTAGTACCACAGTCTCTCATCACAGAGAGCTACAGAGGCCAATTAAGCCAATGGTACTGCCAGTCTGCTTCATTGAATGTTTTCTGAACCTTACATTCTTCGTCTTGTTTGAACCTTTGATGGGGGTCAAGCATCGCGATGGAGTCGAGGCTTTCAAAAATAACCCAGTCAATGACCTTAAGGGCGCTCTTCAGTATTCATACTAGCTTCAGGGTTTAGAGAGTCACCTACAGAAGTCTATTGGAGTTTTCATTCCCGCGTGCGGCCCTTATCCCTGACTTGCAACAGAACCACTGTCTTTGACAGTATTGAACTAAATGTACATGATAGTGCTCACAATCATATTTAATAGGCCTGAGACTGAGAAGGTATCGATTTAAGATGAAATTTAAAAAAGAGCCCTAGGTAAGCATATCTTTTTCTTAAGTTAAAGTGACCTAGTTTTAGCATAACGATACACGAATGATTATGCAATATTGCTTACATTGTACATAGATTAGACTTCATTTTCCAGTTTTTTGGTGGATTTGGAAAAGCTGTACTGTTGTAACTTAATGTTACGATAATAGTAATAATAATATCTAAATTTATATAGCGCTTTTTACAATAATTTAAAGTCTCAAAGCGCTTGACAAAATAAAAGCTACACAGTTTCTTTCATACAAGTTTTCAAAAACATGGATAACGTAGACAATTGGAAATTGAAGGAAAAAAAATACAAGATATATCAAAGACAAAGATAGATATATCAAATACAAGAAAACATCGACAAGAAAAATTGTAAATTTGGGGTTCCTAATAAATTTCTTATAATGGTTCAGTTTTTAAATAAGTATGTTTTCAGAACTGATTTAAACCTAGATAAATACGATCTTATTATTATTATAATTATTATTATTATTATTATTATTATTATTATTATTATTATTATATTAATAATCGTAAAGAGGAGGAGAAGTGGGATTTATGAAAATCCGGAAACAACACTAGAGAAAGGCTGAGTAGTATGAGAAAAGTAGTAAAAAGAAGTGATGGGATGACGAAGATAAGAAATGAGAGGCGTTGAGGAAAGTTAAAGAAATAGGGAAGGAAAATGAATCAGAAAATCGAGCTTAAAATGCGTTCAGTGCGTATTTCCGTCCTTGCTTGGGGGAAACTAAAGCCTAAATAGGCGCTCTAGCAAACACAAGCCTTCACGTATACGTTATGGAACAAGCAAGTTAGAAAAATTTATCATTCAGTACAATGCATCGTAGAACCACAAGGGACACAATTATATGCAGAGCTTTCAGATATTTCATTGCCCAAAGTTGCCTCCCTTGTGGAGTAATTTGTAACCGCGCTCACTCTGACAGGTAAACCTCATGAGAGCCAATTAGGAATTCTATTTCTAACGCTAACTTTTATGATCGAAATATTAGTTTGTTTGCTGAATGTTTTCTCAAGATTTACGTGTTAAAAACGTAGGTATCGACTTCTTTAATAAGCAAACTCGGAAAATTGCACTGTTTAATTAATGAGATACATGACTGTTACTGTGTAGCTCCGGAACAGTTATGTTGCAGCCTGTGTTATGTGAGAATTATCCTATTTGTGTTATGTGTGGATCTATATCTTTATCGATAAAAGTGTTTATTTTATCTTAGTTTCTTTTTAAGGTCTTTTTTTTCCTCATTCTTTTTTATTACATTAATTACAATATCTTTTAAGATTTAGAGAACAAGTGTTGGGAAGGAGGAGGGGGGAGGGCGATTTCAAACATTTTGTAGTTAAAGACCAATAGTAACCATCAAATTGAATTTCACCACTGTGGTACGGTATTCAAGTCTTTTCTCTAACTTGTTATTAAATCAATCGCCTGCGTCATTTTTCTCTTCCGTATACTTTTTGGGTGTATAATTATATTCGTGATGTAACTGCGATAGTTTGTCACATAAAGTGCGCCACAGGCGATTGAAAGATTTTAAAGGTATGAAATTAGCGCTATAGAAAAGTAGGCCTAAAGTGAAAATGCCCAAAATGTTTGCTTTTAATTATGATTCTAACCTTCGATTTGTAGTAGCTTCGGCATCCACCGTCTTGCGACTTAGAGAAACATAGCTTATACCTTGTCGCCACTACGCTTTTGAAAAAACACCCCAAGAGGTTCCATTTTGTAAGGAAAAACCCCCTGGCTATCATCGTAATCTACTTGACTGTAATTGTCTTGTTTATACCAGGTGCTGACCAATAAGTGTACGGGTTCAAATCTGACTTTGTATAGGTTATTTTTTAATCGTCTTACGCGTTTCACCTTTTTTTCTCTAAATCTTGTACAAACAACGGGAACGTAATCATTTTTTGTGCGAATGCCCGTGTTTCTGATACATGCGTATCAACCTTTTAGTTTTACCATGGCTGGCCTTTGTGGCCAAATTTCTAATTAAACTTCTCCTGTCTTTAGTCTTACAGAAAATTATGTTCATTTCTATGTCGAACAAAAATAAACTCAATCTTAGATTATTGCTATTTGCGTGCTAATATTAAAAAAAAATACAAATACATTATTTACACTGGTTTTATTCATAATTTATTATTGTATTTTGACTGAAGATCGTCTGCTTACTTCATGTATGGGCCTATATTTTTTTGTTACTAAATAAAATAAAATTGAATCGAATTAAATCTACGGCCTTGACTACACTTCCTTCTCTGTGCATTTAAAGGAGCTCCGGAACTTTTATTTGTTAAAATCTCACAGTCTTCACTCTTTTTTTCCTTGCCCGTCCAGATGGAGTTGATTTGCGGTGGTGTGAGGGAGACAAACCTGAAGCTTACCCTGGCGTTCGGTATCGGCATCCATCACGCTGGTCTCACCGAGAGGGACAGGAAAGTGGTCGAGGAGCTCTTTGTCAATCAGAAAATACAGGTACTGTGACTGTGAGGGCTTTGGCTTCGGAAGAATAACTGCAATGTATTATGGGGCTGTTTCGTGAACTTTAATATTTTTTAAAGAGTTAGTTCCCTTTGAGTAATGGTGAGTTTTGGGGGCTCAGGTTCAGCATTAGAGGCATTCGAAAAAAAACAAAAAACAACTACCTCACTTACAAAGAGTTTCACACACGAGGGGTTAGACCTGAAAATGCCCCATAGCAGAAGTGCCAACCCAACCATACTGATTTCAGAATATTAATCACTTAGGAAGTGACTACCTAAATACTGGGGTACTATTTCCTCACCCTTTTTTCTTGAATCTTCTTTTCTCTGCTATTACTTCCCGCTCTTAACATCTCGTTTCTGTTTTCAATGATCAATTAATGTTCATGATTCAATTTCCGGGCTGTTGAGTTAGTTCACGGTGCCACAACTTTTTGTCCTCAGATCCTGGTTGCCACAAGCACCCTGGCCTGGGGTGTCAACTTCCCTGCTCATCTGGTCGTAGTGAAGGGCACCGAGTACTTCGACGGCAAGACCAGGAGATATGTAGACTTTCCAATCACTGGTAAGATCAGCACTGCTACGTTCAAACTTAAGAAAAAAATTAAATTCAAGTATGGAAGGAAAAGCTTATTCACAAACTTAATTTACTGCAAGGTCCCAATCGGCAAAAAAACAAAAAAAGAAATAATCTTAAACCTTCTTGATTAAAGAGTTTATTATACGAAAATGAAAGGGGAAAAAACTATCATTTTGCCTGACCTTTTCTTCTTTTTGAGTTTCTCAAACTAAAGGGATTAAACTTTTTGGTTTTAATTTCTAGTCTAGCTTATTTTTTCAAACTCTCTTCCGCTCTACAAGTTTTCCAGATGATGGGTCGGTCTAGCTAATTTCGTCAAACTTTCTTTCACTTTAGATGTTCTGCAGATGATGGGGCGGGCGGGGAGGCCCCAGTTTGATAACAAGGGGGTGGCCATGATCCTGTTGCACGACGTCAAGAAACATTTCTACAAAAAGTTCCTCTATGAACCGTTTCCTGTGGAGTCCAAGTAAGAGTTCAAAAACTCTCTCTCTGTCTCCTTGTGTCTTCCTTGTTTCCCCTTGCCCTTCTTTCCTCTCTCCTCTGTTTGTATCACATCTCTCTCTCTCTCTCTCTCTCTCTCTCTCTCTCTCTCTCTCTCTCTCTCTCTCCTTTTCTCTCATTGAACTTTGTTAGAGGTTTGTTTATTTTCGACTTACTTGATGATGCAATTTCTTCTGATTTTTTTTTTGTTTTTTTTTCAATTTCTTTAATTAATTTCAAATATATTCTTGATAGCAATCTGAATTTGTGAAAATGGTGCATCTATTTCATTTGCCTAGATATTGTTCCAATTATAATTCATTTTTCAATTTTTTTTCTCCTACATTCGAAATTATTTTTGTTTAGTTTACATAGGAGAGGCAATCAGGCTCATTCAGGTGCAGTTGGAAGAGAAGATGTGGCGTCGTGGTTATAGTCGTAGACGCTCGGCTTTCAGACCGAGAGGTCTGGGGTT
>BMAT01006418.1:332316-345282 GCA_019649035.1 Elysia marginata
AAAAAAACACTTCATACATTATGACGTTTGAGTCGAAAAGTTTATGGATAAAGGTGGACATGATTGCTAAATACATATATATATATATATATGTGTTTGAAATTTCAAAGCAACAAATTAAAAAAAAATATATATATAACAATATATTCAGGCCGTTTAGGAAAGATCATAGCTATGAAATAAGAATATAGAACACATGATTAATCGCACCCCCAGCCACCCTCACCCACCCTGGGGAAAAAAAAAACAACTAAACCAAACAAGCTCAAGTTTCAATGAGATTAAACAAAATAAAAACAAAACCTTACCATTTGATAAACAACAACAGCAGCAAGACAAGAAGAATAAGGCTGAGTGTCCCAATCACTCCTCCAGCAATTGCAGCTGCAATAGACGTCAATAAAGAAAAAATTACACTATAAGTGAAAAGTTACAAAAACTGTAATAATTATGTTGTTAACTGTTTATTTCTTTGTCCGTTTATTCGTAGGTGTAGCAAAATGCACTGTGTTGAAAAACAAAACAAAACAACCAAAGCAGTTGAACATGCAGACCTGCTACATTATCTATATTAGAAGTAAAGTATTAATTGTCATTTGACGAATTCTTAATTGCCAAATACTTGTTCGTATACCATAAAGGTCTATTTACCAAAGTACAATGTACTTGCTTGGATAACGGTTTAATTGCAGAAATACTTGGTCGGATAATGGTTTCATTATCAAATACTCCTCAGAATATGGTTTAATTACATGTAAATACTTGCTGGGATAATGGTTCAACTACTTTAGCAAATGCTTGCTCGGATAATGATTTAATCGCCAAATATTTGCTCTATTACCAAATACTTGCCCGAATAATGGTTTAGTTTCGAAATACTTGCTTGGGTAATGGTTTAATAACTGATTGCTTGAATAATGGTTTAATTACAAAACATTGTCTTGTTCTGATAATGGTTTCAATACTTTCATTACATTACCAAATACTTGCTGAGATAAAGGGCTATTTGCCAAAGACTCGCTTGGACAATGGGTTTAATTTAATTACCAAGTAGCACTAACTTACCGAATGGCAACTTCTTGCCAGAGTCCTTGTCGTCTCTGTACAGGGGCACGGTACTGCCAGGATTCCCATTCTGTGCTGGCGTAGCCTCACCGCTGCTGTCGTGTAGGGTCTCCCTGTTCCCAGTCTGGCCTGGTGGCCGGTTGGGCGTGTCTCTTTGCATGTCTGTGTTGATGCTGTTCTCCTCACTGTTGTCTTTGCCGCTGCTCGTGTCCGGAGCCTCTATGGACGTGGTCAGTGGTGGGTAGGCTGGTCGTGTGGAGAGAGGGAAAAGGGAATAAGAAAAGTTTAGATTAAATAATTTTCGTTTGATTGGACTAGTTCAGGTGCTTTAATTGAAGAAAAAAAAAAATAACAGCCCCTACTTTCGTTTAAATGCCTGATATGAAAAGTAAAGTAGACTGAAACTTGCACTTTCGGGTCATTCTTTGCGTCTTTAATTATATCTCATAGCTGTACAGGACACAGGACAGTGGTCTGAAGCCGTTTGATCAGTGCTGTGAAGCTGACACATAACTTGAACCCGAATTTTACAGGCTTTATAATTACGTTTTGAGCAAGACCGAGGTCTCCCAAAAGCTTGTGTAACACGCTCTATAACACCATAGCTTAGCTATGTGCCCCGGACAGTGAAAACCCCACAGTGAGTATGTAACACCTACTTAGACTCTAGTGGGTCCTACTTATCATGCTAACCTAACCACGTCTTTCGAAACTTCTGAAAGTTATCAGGCTCTATAATTTTTTGCTAGTGTGAGCAAGACTAGAGTGCTGCAAAATCTGCGTTTTGGGCTGTAACTATGACATTATATCTTACTTTCAGAGCGGACAATGTGAAAATCCCAACGACTCTGGTCCTTTATATACATGTCGTAGCTAACCCAATATCCGGTACGTCGATGTAATTAGTAACTAACCCAGCTATGTCATTTCAGCAGCATATAGTCTAGATAAAAAGTAATGGTCAAGTCTCACACGGTATTATCCTCGCGGCAGCCAACTCACCTTCGTAGTAGAGCCAAAAGCCTTTGCTGTGTCCCCCTGAGGTGGACTGCAGCTCCAGGTGCAGGAAGTTGGAGTGCAGGTTGTAGCTGTGGTTGGTGCGGGTGTAGCAAAGGGTGACGCTGCGCAGTTTGTCGTTAAAGTAGAGCAGGTCGGCGCAGTCGGTCTTGCCGCGGGGCTCCAGCTGCAGGTCGATGATCAGCAACCGAATCTTCTGGCCCGAGTTGACCGAGATGGTCATGTCACACTTGCCCTAGAAATAAGAGGGAAGAGACCAGTCTGTAGGAAAACCTCAAGCAGAAATGCAGACCTGGTGGTACGTTACAAAGTTTCTTGGTTTGAAAAATTACTAACTAGGCTTATAAATTTGCCGTTAAAATCATTTGAAATCGGAACTTCAAATAGTATTAATTAAAATGAAACCAGTTAGCCTAACTTTAAGATATCAAGTTTTAGTATTACTGTACACTGTTATTTGTATTCAGGCAAAAATTTACTGTTTGAAACAGATTTTTTTCTTGTTACTGTTTAAAAGGTGGAGAGAAAGAGAGAGAGAAAGATGTCGGTTGAGAAGACCAAAGGGAAGGGTCCGAGAAAACTGGAGAAGTCGTCTTACCTGTTTATGATAATTGTTCGGGTACCCAGGTGTAGTTATGTAGCCACTCTGTGCCGTTAGGCGACCGTTGTGCTCGCAGATATCATACACTGTGCTCGCTGCAGATGGACAAGATAAAAGAAAGAAATATGAATTTCTGATGTGTATATTTAGATTAAAGATATAAAAAGGTAATTATATCTATGGCGTTGTAAGAGATAAAGACTTGTTACTACCGGGTTGTACGTGCCATCCCTACATTTTAGAGTTTTAAATAAATCGAAAGAGCGCGTCGTTGCGTGTGGGAGGTAGATATTAAAACGGGAGGCACACACCTTCAAATTGCCCAAAATATCTAATCTTTGCATCTCCGAGAGTTTAGACAGTTTGTTTTATGATGAAGTTATCTCCACCACCACCACCTAAAAACCTTCCCATTCAGAAGAAGAGCGGCTGCCAACTACGTGGGCACCTTTTTGCGTCGAACTGCTCCTAGTCCTACACCACAGGCGCACTTTATCTTCCAAGCATGCGCGATTCAGGTTGTTTTACACGGTATGTATACTATGATGCTGCTACACATTGGAGCGAAATAAAACTGCCTAATTTTGTCATAGCGGGGTGCCATATGTCATTCCTGTGTTTCGACTCTTTGGCACCAGTACGAACGATAGCTCCAGAAAAAAAATATTGAACGCTTTTTTTTACAATCGTGAAAGATGCACAATGTTAATAAGAGGTTAAAAGGTGTAGTACATATGTTAAAGCACAAGGTTTTTTTTATTTCACTCAGAAGTAATAGACTCTCTCTCCCCCACTCATTCACGCTCTCTTGCTACACTTTCCACTCACTCTTTCTGTCTTTTTCACTCACACAAAATATTACTCCTCTGTCTCCTTCACGCACACACAAACACACCTGTGCACACAGCCACCTACATTTTGCTCATCCTTGGATACGCGCGCCCCAGTAATAAGTGGCCCTGATAATCTCAAGGGCCTGGAGATGTGAACATGAGAGCATTGCCTGGTTTCGATAGTTTGATAAGGTTGATTGATTGCTGGACTTAACTAGTGTTTAAGTAGTATAAGCTAAAGAAAAAAAAATTCGGTGGCCAGACTGATTAGGTACAATAATTATACTGTTATTGTGAGAATTCGTTATTTTTTTGTTTGAGAAATAGCTGGGGAAAGCTAACCACACTCCCTTTTTGTCTCTGCATCGTAAAACAACTCAAAAGATAAGGAGGACCGAAATTTACATCTACTACCTGGCAAGCAAAGTGCAGGCAAAGATGACGCTTTTGTCTTGAATGTTCAGGTTTCTAGACCTCTTTGTTGAGGAGAGAGAGGAAAAGATTTCCTAAGAATGATGCCAACTCGTTGTAAGTTTTTTGGTTGTTCTTTTTTTTTTTTGAGTTTGTGGTGCTTCGTTCGCTAAGTACATGGACACAACTTTCCTTGAGCTCTGTTTACTGAGGAACCTGACGTTTTTTTTTATCTTTTCCTAACTTGATTAGCCTACCCATGTTCTAAAAGAAAGAAAAAAAGAAGCAGAGAAAAGACACACTGATCTTCTCCCCACATTTTAAATCATTAGCTCAGATCGACCTACTCCTCTCCTTTCTTTGACCTCTTGGTAGCCTTTACACTCTCTTTACAGTTTACACTCACTGTGCGCCACTTCATATAAGATGCTTTACCGGATGACCTATCATCATGCTAAAAAAAAGGTTGGTCTTCGAGTAAACCCCGAATACTTTCATTTACTCTTTAGCCTGGTAAACGGAACGCACCCCCCCCCCACACACACACACACACTCAAACAAACTCATCTTAAGCCTGGACGAACGTCACTAGACACAAAATCTTTACATTTTACATCTATCACGTCGTTACAATTAAGTTCCTCCGATACCGGAAACGGAAATGGATTTTCTTTATGTGTTGACCTTCCCAAGCCTTACCCGTACCTCCTAATAAAAAAATACTATGAGAACACAGTAGCCACTCCCCACCATGCTAATTGCTATGAATAATAATTTAAGTCAATGAAATTTATTTAACATAAAAAGATGGTGTGAAGACTGGCGCAACTTTCCGTTTGAAATATCTTTGGTTTTCATTTTTATTTGTCACAGGGCAAATTTTCAAAAGGCATTGGTTTATGCGTAACTAGGGTGCCATAAAAGACAACCATTGACTGAGGGTTGATTTAAACCAATTTGTATTTAAACTTCCCCTGGTATCAAAGTTCGTCTACGATCGTACACATATATCTGCCAAATAATTTCATGGGTCGAATAAGCTTCAAAGCAACTCCCCTCCAATCCGCCCGGAGCAATTTTTGTTAAACGTAATCACTACAGTTTACGAAATTATCGTCTGTACCTTAGGTTGACCTTCTTGGTTTCATTTTGCTGGAAAAAATTATGTTTTTTGAGTTCAAGATTATAGACCTACGGGTGTGTCGCCGTTCCTTTTTTTATGTCACCTTCAGCGATTGCGGTATAAGTTAAGAGGGAAAGGCCAACCTTAAACTCATTACTAAACAAAAATCAAGAGCTTTCCTTCTTTTCCTGGTTGTTCATATGTTTTTGTTTACTCTAGGTACACCTGCAGTTGCTAATGAGATGCTGAAGAGTTCCAACCAAGGGTCTGTAGCTAACGTGCTGAGCGAGTTGAGGGTGGCTAGAGCTCACACTGTACAGCGCTTCTTGGCTGGCTCAAAACTCCCATCATTTAGATCTACTTTCGGTCTATAAAGTTAAGCTCTCGTGCAAAAAAAAAACCACCAAAACGTTAGCGAACAAGACTTGTCAACATGTTTACTCGTTAAAACCAGTAAAAGTGCGGTATTCAGCAGCACTCCGTGACCCTTCCAGCTAGCTATCATTCTATACAGTCGTTTACGGTTCCGTATTTAATTGTTTAGGCTATTTATAACGGTTTTACGACTTGATTATTTTTGGTTCGAGAAGGATCCTTTCAATTGAAATGCGCTACGTGTTTGACATAGGTCACCTTACTTTAATAATGAAGTTCTTTTTTTTTTGTTTTTACTGTAAATATTGCTAAGGTTTGCCTATCCTTTAGAAACAGTTTTTGTTTTATTTTGTTTATAGGGGTAAAACATTTTTGTCATCCTCTGCTTCAATCGAAAATTACGCTGTAAAATTTGATCTAGCACACATACGTTTACAGACAAGTAAAGGATTGTCAGTTTACATTCAGGATATGATAGAAAGATTTCAAAGGTAGAGAAGTAGGCTTTTTGTGGAAATGCCCGAAATGTCTGCGTTTAGTATGATTCGAACCTTATTAACTTCGGCATCCACTACCTTGCTATTTAGAGAAATATAACTTATACCATGTCGCCACTACGCCAGAGCTCACGAGGCTAGAGCTCACCTGGTGCAGCACTTCTCGGCTCAAGACTCCATCAGAGAGACATCGTGCCGACGACGTTAACATATGACGTAATAACACCTATGGGTAGGGTGGGTTTTACAGCACACTATTGGCTTACGGGTCCCTTTAGCCCATCAGCCATCTTGGATCGCCTCCGCTATAATGGACTTCATCTTCCTAAGCGAACCCGTAGTGCATAAAATCTAATTACTCTCGGTCTAAAACGCTAAGTACATATGTACTATATTTTGCAGACTTACCTTTGACGCAGTTGTACTCCACTTGGTAGTAGTTGCTGCGCTGGCCGCAAGCCGGCACGTTCACGCCCCATTGTCCCGTTGGCATATTGATGGAGCAGTCGCGCTGACCGATGCAGCCGTAGCGCTCCCGGTCGTCGAGCGTGCAGCCCTCGCTCTCCTCGCCCTCCAGGAGCCGGCACTGGCCCGTCGGGCTGAAGCCGTAGAAAGCCCTGGTGATGTGCAGGAGGTGCCCGGCGCCGCAGTCCAGCTCCAGCGTCTTGTTGAGGCTCGAGAAGCACGCGGACTTGGTTAAGCCTGGGGACAGATGAAGAATTAGCATTATCATTGAACTTGGAGGTCTGTTCCGGTACACATCTTGATCAATGCGAATATGTCGAAATCATGAAAAAAGGTCAGAGTGGTGTGCGTCTTAATTAATACAATAACTATATTGGGCACGTTGCGCACATTTCACGGCAAAGTACCGCATGATTATGACCCATTCCACTTCGTTTTGGTTGAAAGTATCAACAAACATATTGAGACACGTCTTATTCTCATTTCACTTCAAAATTCTATGGCGGCTGCCATAATAATATTATTTGAATTACGAGTTGCCAAAAGTGAAAAATTTTAGTGGAAAATTGTTAATTATCAAGGGTTCCAAAGGCACGTCGACTGCGTGAAAAAAATACTCAGAAAATCTTCCCAAATGTTCTTAAGCAGTATGGCTGCTTACGGTAAAAAATGTTTTGTTTTGTTTTGTTTTTTGTTTTTGTCGAGAATGCAACAAACTAAGCTCATGTGCCAACCCGCTCTAAGACTTGGGCTAGGCATCAATGCAAAACCACTCGTCCCTGTCTTAAACCTTTTGTGTGTGTGTCACCCAGCAACCTTGGTAGTCACACCCAATGTGTGAGCCCATGCATGATGCACGTCGACGGCTCCAAGCATCCACCAGGCACGGGCGAGCATGAATTAGTGATGAAGCCGCGAGCGATCTACTACAACAGTCAAATAATAGCGCCCGAGCTGGCCGCGGTATAATTGGAACAAAACGATCCGCAAGGATTAATTAATTTATCAACCGACGATTGAGCGCTTAGGAACGTTGGTGCCCGAACATTCAGAACAATAGAAGATGGCTGTTCAACTTGCAAGTGGATTACTCACGGTCATCTATGTGTGTTCAATAGAGACCCCGTGACATGCGAGCCAATCGTACCTTTTGAGCTTATGTCAGGTGCAAAATATGAGAAATTTGCTTACACGTGGCGTAGACGAGCATCGCGCTTTAAAAAAAATCAGTAGGCTTAATTGAAGTCATTGTTTCCAGGTAATGTCCTTAGTTTGCTCTTTAGTCATTTGTCGATTATGTTGCTTAAACTACCAAGATAAAGAAAATTGACCGAATCGGTGGTCCAATTTCTCATTACACGTTCAATTCAATTCAATTCAAGTTTATTCAGTCAATACAAAGTCACATAAATACATATTTTGAAAATAAGCAATGCTCAGTCAGGCTGGCAGATTCTAACATACTTAACATTATAGTAAAATAAACTAGGTTATCAGTACATCTGTTGAAGAAATGAAAAGTTATCTCCCTCTCTCTCTCTTTCCCTACCCCCCTCTCTCTCCCACTTTCTTTCTCCCCCTCTATCTGTGTAGCATTTTCATATTTTATTATAGGTTTGTTTTTCTGGGATGGTTAATACACGCAAGCAAGAGCCTTTTAAGGGTGTCTGATGTCAGCCTAGAATGTTGCGTTCTTGCACTTCCTCATATTGTCACACTAGATCTAGATCTAATTGGGGGGCAGACCCACGATTTGCATCAGTCATTGCTTGAGTGACTGCTAGTTTCCGACTTTAAGGAAAGTTTCCCTCACTTCCATTTTTTTTCTAACTAACTGTGCAACATTCAACTGCTCTGATTGTCATTTCATCCCAAAGTCAAAGCAATACATTGCTATCGGCGCCACCTAGTAGTACCTCGCTGCCAACAAAGAGCTCGTTATTAATGGCTTGCTTGCCTGTCTGTTATGCCTATAGAATTAGCGACAGGTCGAAGCCAAGGCAACATTCCGATGGCGGACACTGCTGCTACAGATGGCAGTTCTATGTGTGCGTCCACTGTTTGACTGGTGGCTAACTGGCACGCCTGGCCGAAGGAAACGCCAACATGACGGCCGGCCTCCCGCCACTGCTGTGGCATCCCTGTGTCGAAAATATTGTTGGTGGTAGTAGTAGTAGTGGTGATGGTGGGATTTGTTATGGATGTCAGAACGTTCGATATTTCACTTCCCGTTGCAGTCCAAGTCCTTTGTTTGAGATGAAACAAAAGTGCACACAAGAACAGTCCAAACACTCACACGCATTAAATATTCGTTAATCAAACGTGCGCCAATCCGCAACGGAAGTTGTCTCAGAGGCCCTTGTTTGTTAAGTGTCATAATTTCATTACGAATCAAAAGTCTGAATGAAAGATGATTTCAAAACACCTGATTAAATAATCTAGCACATTTTACGGCTTTTCTTCTACCATTCTACCTATCTCCTAAAGTTTGGTTTCACAATATCCTTGTCTTCGAGCAACCTCTTTTTTATCTTTTCTTTTAAAATTCTTTATCTTATTTTTCACCATCCATTCAAAGCTTTTAAACATACATTGCTAGGGCCTACTGAACTTATTTGACTATGAGAGAAGTGCTAATGACACAATTTTTAGGCTGAGCGAGCGAGAGACTGATATGAAGCCTTACCATGAGTTAGCCTCACACAAACAGTGACCAGCACCAGGAAACTGCCGATGACGAGGTGTTTCCTTTCCATCATGGCGACTTCCCGCCTGTCATGCAGAAATAAAAACAAACTTGTCAGCACTCTGAAACAATACAAAAAGAAAGAAAATTGCGATTATTTTGGCGTCAAAAGCCAGGCGGTTTGCGTAAAGTTTATCAAGCTCAAGATAGGGAAGGAGGGGATTAAATTCATTTGTCTGCAGGCTTTGGAGAAAATAAAAATGATGCGACTTAGATAAAGAATCATGAGTAAAAAAAAAACAAAAACAAAAACAGACAAACCTCGAGATAACATTTCTATCTGTGATATCGTAAACTTAAAACAAGTCCTAGCTGGCATATCGCATCAGGTATAACTTGACAGACTGTATCTCTAGCTCTGTCAAAAGCTCGCAGCGTAGGCGTTGAAAGAGTAGATTTTGTTTGTTTTGTTTGTTAAGTTTCATCAGAGATAATAAACGTATCATTCATTGTTAGACAATAATGGCACAGCAGTAAAAAAAAAAAAAAGAAGATTAAACTTATGAATGGCATAGCAGCGGTGAAACTTACGAAAGGAATATATATTGTGAAAATTATGAACCGCTCTATAATATTTTTTTTTCATAATTAGTGTATCATCACTTTACCTGCAAAATCTCTCTCTCTCTCTCTCTCTCTCTCTCTCTCTCTCTCTCTTTCTCGCAACCTTGCTGACAGGTAACATCCACTCCAGTCTTGTTTCGCCACCATGGCACCCTATAAACCACGATCAATCAGAGGCATTAGCCATTACCCCAGATCATTAATGGCACTCTGGGGATAGATCGAATGCAGGTGAGTCTGCAGAGATCCCACCCAAGAGCCCACTTCCGCTTGCATGCTTTGTCAGAGAGCTCGAAAGGGTTAACCAACAATTACAGCAAAGCACCTCGAGGGTATTTTCAAAGTGAGGTAATTCATTGTTAAACTCATTACAAGCCCACCTTTAAAAGCATTGCTCTCGCATTGTGCCAACAAGTTTTATGTTTTATTTAGTAGCCTTGGGGCCTATTGTGTACTCGAGATTTCGAGAGCGAAATAAGACTTGGGTAAAAACCCATGAGTCATCTCCAGCCTGTACCTTAGAAAGACATAGGCGAATGGCTCAACTTTTTCCTTAACAACATCAACAGCAAAAATAATCTGTATTTTATCTTGGCTTGCGGATAATTATATTGCTTCGGTGTCCATCTAATAAGAATGCGACACACCAATGCACTAGACAACACCGGTTTATCAGCGGAAATGATCTACTGGTTGGCCCTACCCTAAGCCATCAGAGAGGATGGTGTGAAGGCCCAGACCCTAGGCCCTACCTTAATATCCGTGCGTACAGGGTCACACGAGTACATGCATACGAGTGGAGATCTTAGCAAGGCACTAACTTAAGGACAACAGGGTGGGAACACACGCTGCCATCACTACAATACTTATATTCAATATTCACTAGACTTTGCGGAAACTGCGTTCTGCCACGCCTGTTAACCTCAACAGATCACAGCTCTGTCGCAGTCCCTTTCGCTGATACCGAAGCTACTATAAATCATACCAATGTCAAGCATTTTTATTTCCGACAATTTCCGACCACTTTCACCCACCTTAAATCTTTCAATCGTTTCTGATTTCACAATGACTGTCTCTACTATTTATTGAAGCGCAAACCAAGTGCTTTGTATAATCGAGACATCAATTTTCGAGATCGAAAACAGTTAAAGAGTAAGCAATTTTTTACATCTACTCTTTTTAAAGCTTTATTTTGGCAAAGTAAAACAAAAACAAACAACAAAAAATCATTAACCCTTTCGTCATAGAAAACTTGGATTGAGTCCCAGTGGCATCACCAGGCCTACCTCACAGCTTACCTTGGCTTGTCAACAATACAATGTATCTCGGTAAGTGTGCGTGTGAGTCTAGACCAAGGTCACCATCTGTTGTTGAGCTCTGTTTCTGCGGTCACAAGATAGCGTGCGTGTGAAATTGACACAACCTGTAGGTAAGACTACCTAGTAACGTGTGTGCTGTTTGCAGCAAAGCATTGTTTTTGCCTCAGTTTTGATTATGGATACCCGCCGTCAATTATACTGTTAAAATGATCGCGAAACTACCACCTAGCATAGTACTAGTAGCAGGTCTAATCGTTGTTGACTGGGTGCGACTTACACAGTTAAATACATTACTGTTACCATGGTTGTATTTAACAACAAATACTACAAATGGGAAGAGTTCGAGTGTCAGTTATGCGCAATGTGTGTTTCAGATGTTACACTGATGTGGCGAGATTTCAAAAATTATAATCCGGTAATGTGAATTACAGAGATGCCTTCAAGAGAGAAAAAAAAACATAATTTTTTCACCTGCCTTCAGGCAAAATGGAATCACTGAATACAAGACATGTATAATATAGTATGTTCAAACCAAACCGAAAGAGCCAGAACGACCTGATTTCATGGTTAAAACATGAAAAAGGGGCATCCCTGGAATTCGTTCAATAGTACCAGCTGACTACACTGTCCCATCGACGAAATCCGCGATGGCGGTTCTCATTTGGCGACAATTTTGGCTACCACGATGGGTGTTAAGACCTAGATCTAGTAATCGTTAATTTATCACACATTATTGCTCCGATAAAACACCGAAAATCCCCAAAGTTAAGTGGAACAACACACAGGCCCATCGAATTCTATGTCGCTGAATGAGAGCATTATTTTATACCGTTATTGTCAAATATTCATCTCTTCAAAATTGTAAATACAGCAATCACGCTCGCCCTTGCACCGATGCGTTTTAATTTTTCATCGAAGGTCATACGTTTATCTAAGCGTAGAATCAATA
Organism: Elysia marginata; assembly: GCA_019649035.1. Taxonomy (NCBI): domain Eukaryota; kingdom Metazoa; phylum Mollusca; class Gastropoda; family Plakobranchidae; genus Elysia; species Elysia marginata. The sequence goes on from BMAT01006418.1 coordinate 344,282, forward strand.
AAATAATATCATACTCACTAATTTTATAAACTAAATTCGTCTCCTAGTCTCAAACAGTTGGTCTTGATAACTGCGCATGATGAATACACATGTCCAATCCGCCACGCGCCGCCATGATATTTTAACACAGTGTAGGCTTTAAATACCAAAGATCGCCCTAAAATAACGAGCTGGAGTAACTTCGATCTGAGATTCATCGGTCGTGCAGGAGAGCTCTCTCTCTCTCTCTCTCTCTCTCTCTCTCTCTCTCTCTTTGTGCCCGTCTTGACTCCCTTCACACAGTCTCGCAAGACATTGGGGGAAGGACTATCGACCACCAATGACTGCTGCAGTTTGCCTCACTCACTCTCACTCTCAGCCCCAGATTTCACGAAATGTGGGGCTGAGGGTGAGTGAGTCTGCGTGCCTAGCAAGGAAGGAGTGAGCACTTCCTGCAGATGGTGTCCACCACCGAATTTCCCGAACCGGGGTCTCTCTCAGCCTCATCATTCTCTCATCTTGCTTTTAGTTTGGAGATTACTGGCTTCTTTGTTTGTTTGTTGTTTTTTTTTTGTTTCTTTCCCCTTCAATCACCACAGGCGCTTGCTTAAATTGCGTGACAAAATTTAGGAATGTTTTGGCGATTATTTTAGGCTAATTCTCCCCACCAAGGTACTTCCTTTGAATGCAAAAACTAAAGGAGCTTTGGCCTTTTTTTTCATGGTGGGCAAAGACTAATCAAATTAGAAAAAAATCACGGTCAATCTGAGGTAACTGGAGCAGAGTCCAAAGCTGCGATGATGAATTGTCGAATGCTTATGGTAGAATACTAATCAAGAGGCTTTTATCCGAGCAAATATTTTCCCCCAAATAAGAGGCTGAAAAGTAGTTCATTTTCTAAAAACAAAATATTCCGCTTGTCTTGAAATCGCCATTTGTCGAGCTAAAACTGGTTTGTATAAATAGATTTCCGGTTTACGTGGCCTTTTCTTTGTTTTTTTTTTTTTTTTTTTTTTTTTTTT
>BMAT01006418.1:463970-484896 GCA_019649035.1 Elysia marginata
TCTCTCTCTCTTTCTCTCTCCCCCCTCTCTTTCTCTTTGAATAGATCAATTCGCATCCCTGTTTCATACAATACTTCTGAAGAAACACAAAAGCATAATATAGCAACGGTAGGCCTTCTTTTAAAGCTAACCGAAACATAAATGCTATGGCTGCTCTCTTTTTATGAAATACGGGTAGGCCTACGATAAAGAATCTGGGAAACTCAAACTTTATCATACTAACCAAGAATGCGACTAGTGGGCTCGATAGATTCTACATGCAATTCGAAGTCGCCGCCATACATGAAATTCGTCAAACATAATTATTCTTTAAAAAAACTGAAGTGAAAACTAACAAAGAAGAAAAATGAAGAACCCCAAAACATTCAGTAGCGTGAAACAAGCCTACGTTGCATTGCAAGGCAGAAACCACTTTCTCTTCGTGTACAAGAACGACCGAAACCAACGCAGATCTAGCCCAACAAAGAAGCGTTGTTTATTCATATGAACAACCCCTAAAATGCTCATTCTTTTATAAAAGTTTATAATCCTTTGTATTGGATGGGTGAATTTGAAACATATCAGTGGCTTTTTATAAAGGTGTTGGTCTTTTAAATGCATAATAACATAATATGTTAAGTCATTCTGTCTATGAATTGAAGTAACTGCGAAGTACCGGCACATTATGTAGGCTATATTTAGACACTCTTTCCCACGTGACTTTTCGGTAATTCCCCAAGTGAAATCTTCTCCGACATGTTCTAATTCTTCGAAAGATCTTAACGTTACTTGATTCGACATTGATTCGCTGACATAGATCTAGATCTAGTAATCCACGTCGCCTGTTATAAAGACGATGTAGATTTCACTACGCCTACATTAGGTTCCAGTTGTGATAGAGGTATAGATTCAACTCAAGACGTATTCTATATTCTAGAATTAGAAGTCTAGATCTAGCATACTAATGTTGATGTTGGGCAGTTGATAAAAACAATGGTAAGAATGAATGCTGAGAATTACAAGACTAACAGTCTCTAGAATCTAGTCTAGATCTAGATCTAGATAAGGAATCGAAAAGATCTTGACGAATTTTTAAAATTTTGCAATCTAAAATTCTAGATCTAGATAGATTTTGATCTAGATCTAGATCTAGATTCTAGGTCTAGATGATCTACCTACCAAATCCTAAGCTGTGCAGCTGTTAGATAAACTCAGTCAAACCTGCCTTGCCAACCACTTTTTTATGACTCCCTTACATTTTTTTCTATATTTTTTATACTCTGTATAACAACCACCTTACGAGCTCGACTGCTGGCTGCTTTTTCAACTGACATTGTTCTTCAAATTTCTTAAAGTTAAGTTTTAAAAAAACCTCTCCAACTCCAAGTTGACCATTCTTGACAGCACAAGAACAAACTATATCTACCTGCCAAGTCCAGAACTCTGATCTTCCCCTCCCCCACACCTTCTTACTCTTTTTAGCTGTGATATAAACTTACAAATGAAATGGCCTGTGGTGACCAGATTTCTATGCAGACACAGTGAAACTGATACATTTGTAGATGGTGACAAGGCGGGGCAAAAGTGTGCCCCTCCTTCGTTGTCAGTGCTTTGTTGTTTACCTGTATTCCATCTTCATAAGAGGTAGCTGCAGTTGCAATATAGAGGGAAGAGCTAGTAGATTTTATGTCCAACAGGCCAGCTCAGGAGGACGAAGCCCATAGCGGAGGAAATCCAAGAAGATGGCCGAGAGGCTAACGTTCTCTGTCAGCCAATCACCTCCTGTTTTAACCAATGCTATCTATGGGTGTTTTTACATCATATGTTATTGTCGGCATGCAAGGTCTCTAGTTAGCGGTGGTTAAGAGACAATCATAGACAACTGGTGGTCAGTTTATCAAGTCTGTCAACATAGGCGGCGCTACAGGTGCAATTGATCTTGATTGTAAACAGCTTCGATTAGAAATTTTCAGAAATGAAATGAGTTCTGTTTTGGAAAGACAGAAACAAAAAGGAATGCATTTTACCAGGTTTACATGCATGCTGACCGAAACAACCACCTCTCGATCATGACCCTAATCGCCATTGATCTTTAATGGTTGTCTTTGACAGGTTCTGCAATAGATCTCTAACTTGTATCGGCCGTAGTTCTCAAACTTATATCGACTGCATAGATCTCAAACTGATAGCAAAAGCTCAATTATCAAACATTTGTTTTAGGCTGACCTAGATCTTTGATCTTGATCTAATTCTCTCTTTCTCTCTTTTTATATCAAAAGAGTTTCTTATATCAGTCTACACAATTTTGATTTAAGGTTTGAAAGTTGACAAAGAATATTGTTCAATACATCGACTTATTGTAGACTAAAATAAAGCAACACCCAACTCATTGCATTGGTTGTGATACAAATTATAATTAATATTATTTTTAGATATATAGGAATGAGGTCCTTTCAATTTGCTTTACAACAATGACACAAACTCACTTTTAAAGTTGGTTTTTTTTTATGACATCCTTGATTGATACTGTATGAATTAGCAGCGAGCTGAAGAATTTCAGTGTGCATGATTATGCTTCAACCTAAGCGAGGGGCATGGTAAATTACATGGTAGATAACATTTTACTTTTTAGCCCCTTTAACCTTTCAAAAATTATCACAAAGTAAAATTTTTATGAATCAGCAGACTTTAATCAAACCTTGTTCATGTGCATCTTACATGTTAAAAATTTAACTACTATTCATCAAACATAACCAAGCTGCATGTTTCCAGTGTTAGAGCATGAAATAGCATGCATGTGCCAAGAGTTTAAATGTAAACTTTCCAATTTCTGAAAACATAAATCCTAGATTCAAAACCACATTTTAGTCAGTCCAGAAGTGTATTAATTTTGTTTCTTTCTCTCCTTTTCAGATACAGAAATATGGACTCCAGAAGGTTTAAAAAATTTCCAGCATTGATAAACTTCAGCACAAAACAAAGAGAACTTCTTCAAAAATGGATTAAGAACAAAATTAATTATGATGATGAGCGGAGAGGCTATCCATATAGCTTTCACAAGGATGTTAGCTTTTATGACTGCCGTTTGTGTCCAACGCAGCACATTAAGCCATATTTTTGCGATTCATACGCTGATGCAGTACTAGATAAATCTTTGACAAACCAGTTGGAAAAGTGCAAGACTCTAAATTGGTGCCCCAGTTTGGTAAAATTAGAGGCTGTGGCTGTCCCGCGTAAGTTTGAAATGAGAATCTCACCTAAATTAAGTTCAGATGGGAAAAGGGATGAATACATCTATTTATTTCCCAGCAGCTTTTAAATTTATTTTCAAATAAACCGAATGAATTGGGAGAGATTGTATCATTATAGATAAGAGAGAGAGAGAGGGTTAAAATAGCAGATTCACAACCTATCACTCTTTGAAACAAGGAAAAAAAACAATGCAACCTAAGTTTATACATATGTTACAGCTTTATTTTACTGCCTTCATCAGAATAAAATACATGGAGATACAAAACATTTCCGGATTTAAACTAGAGACAAGATTACATTGTAATCTCATAAGACGAGATTACACTAAATGTAATCTCATAAGACAAGATTATACTGTAAATGTTTTGTATCTCCATTGTGTTATGTATTTTATTCTGATGAAGGCAGTAAAATTAAGGCGAGACATATTTGTGTATTAACTCAGGTTGCATTGTATTTTTTTCTTGTTTCAAGGAGTAATACTGATAGGTTGTGAATCTGCTTTTTTATAACTTATTATTTAGATCATACAGATTTACATGCGTCCTTTTTGTATCCTTATCTACTTAATAGATATACTTCAAGTGTTGTGAATTCTGCTTTAGTATTTAGAGAGAGAGAGAGGTTATTCTGAATACTTGAGAAGAATAAATTTTGGATTGGAAGGGAAATTGTTTTTAGATGTATGCAGCATTATTTTTAAAGTTACTTCATTGCCTTAGTAGTGGAACTAAGTTCTTCAGTGGAAACTTGACGCCGTGACAAAAGGTTATGAATATGTCATTTCTGATTATGGCAAAGTGTTTTCATATGGCTGTAAAGCTGAGGTGTAATTGAATTGACCAATACCATGGAAAGCTTTAAAACCAGTCTGATAATCAGAATAATCTCTTATTTTTAGTTTGAATTTTCATATGTTTGAGGTTTGTTTTTTCCTCTTTGGCTTTGTAAGATTTAAACTCAATTTTTAAAATATGTAAGGCTTATGGTCATCATTCGTTGAGCCAAGAAGCTGCCCGAAAAGGCACACAGAAATTTGTTTAGCCCTTAAAACTGATGTGTTTTGTGTGTTTGTACAGGGCAGGTGAGAAAGCTAAAACTACTTTAAAAAAAATGAAAACTTTCTGCTTTAAATAAAACCAAGGCCTTCAAAAAACCAAAGTCCTCTTAATTCAAATTAAGTACTAATTCCTAGACATTTGGATTAAGAGGTTTCCCCTGTAGTTAAAAAAGCGGTCACTCTTGAAATATTTGTGATGCTGTAAAAAATTTGTGTCCACTATCTCACAATCAACAGGCTTTCAAGGATGATTTTATTTCATTTCTCAAATTATTCCCTGAGGTTTTTGCCTATAAAATTTACAATGCACAACTCAGAACTATGTAGTTTGAAAGGGAATAATGAATGTAACTTTTGTAAGTAGTCCTTTTTCTTTGTTAGACCTAAAAACACCACCACAAACAACATATCAAGGCCTTTGTTAGGGTTATTTCCTTTTCTATCAGTTTAAATAATTTGTCCATCATCTCAGATGAATTATAAGCTTTGTCCCAACTTCCAGTGTAAAATTTGGCTCAAGAACTATTAGGTTCCAATGAGTGCTGATAAGTACAAGTACCATAGGTCTATAATAAGATTCTATTTGTGGCATGTAAAGCATGTGAAATTAAAGAAAGGAAAAGACAAGTTTAGTATAATTGCCTCAGTCTTATACATGTGAAACACTGAAAAAAAGGGAAAGCAAAATAATGCTTTGAACGGTGTTGAGGCATCACAACCAAATTGTGTTTAAATTTTTCATTGCATGGATTCTTTAAAAGCATAACTTTTTTTTTTTTTTGCTCTTCACAGAGGATGGAAACTCCCTTCTGCATGCAGCCTCGTTTGCTATGTGGAGTGTTCATGACGAACATTTCACACTTCGAGAGCTTCTCTTATTGGCTATGACAATCAACAGAAATGACAGCTACAAGCAAAGATGGTGGCGACAGAAGCTTCTTGACCTCAAGGCTCTCAAAGATGAATCAAAGGTATAATAATTATTAACCACACTGGGATGCAAGTTTTCCGATTTTTGCAGGAATTCCAATTTTTAGCTGTTTGCTTTAACTAAAAAAGCAGGAATACTTGAAAAAATTATGAGCTAAATGTTAAAGAAAACATCTTAAATTAAAAGTCATAGAAAATCAAACACTTCTTCATAGTTGTATAGCTGTGTAGGCACTAGTACAGAGTTCTATCTCTCTCTTTGAATTGGTCCATCAAAAGTTCTATTATATTATAATAACTAAATAAGGGCACCTTCAGAGTGTGAAATTTTCCTGCTTTTTTAGCATGAGCCACTTGCATCCCTGAACCACAATTCTTGACTCCCTCTTTCACTCTCTTTCTTACCGCTCCCTTTGCTGCGTATTGCTAGCACAGCCTCGTAGTCATGAGTGGCGTCAGCCTGCCAAGGCAAGCGCGTTGCAACAGTGACCTGTTTAGAAGTGACTTGTTTTGCAGATTTTTAAGTCAAAATCTCTTGCCCTCTTTCTCTCTCTCTCTCTCTCTCTCTCTCTCTCTCTCTCTCTCTCAATGTCCTGTGACTCTTTCTTTCTTTCTCGCTCTGTCACTCTTTTTTTTTCTAAATTGCCAAGCCTACTCTCCCTCCTTCCTCTTCCTTGTCATTTTATGTCTTTTGTCTCTTGAACAGCTTTGCAGGTCAGGTGTCAATGATTTCTTAAAATAATAGCATGGAACAAGTAGCTTAATTGTATATTTTTGCAGTTGTCTCACGACCAGTAAAAATGAATTTGAAGTCGGAAGTTGTTTTTGAAGAAAACTCTTTTTAAAACTTGATATATTCCCTTTTTTTTCTTTCTTTTATAAATAAAAAGAATTTTTAATATCTGTCAGCAAAATATTGATAATTTGATGCAAGTTTAATGTTTTCAAAATGCACTAAATATGATCGCAGTACATTTTGCATTACCATTTCAATGAAAGTCATATCTAGCACATTACTCATTTTTTGTGAATTGGTTGTGTTTTCGTCTCCAGATCATAAGTCAAGAGTGGGAGGAAGTTGTACGAAGCATCAGCTCTCTCAACAAGGCTAGTATAGCCAAATCCGTGTCCTCAGAGTTCTTGGAATCTGTACATATCTATGTGTTAAGTAACATTCTGCGCAGACCAATAATAATAGTTACAGACCAGGATATACCATCATCGGGTTGCAATGCAGAGGAAGACAGCCAAATTGCAGGCATTTATCTTCCCTTAGAGTGGATTCCTATTAAATGTTGCAAGACCCCACTCATCCTTGGTTACAGCCAAGGCAAATTTTGCCCACTTTTATCTGAGGTGGCTGTAAGACCCAACAAGAAAGACCTACTGTTTCCCTTGGTGACAAGAGACTTCTGCTCTCTTCCTGTGAGGTTCTTGAATCAACTAGAGGAGCATAGAGCATCTGAACTGATTCAACGCTACTTCATCGTAAAGGAAGCTAGCATTCCCATGGGTACAACTGGGGAAGCCCCTGCACCTTGTTCTCTTCTCAACTACAAGGACCTGCCGCCAGAGATGAGCACTGTTGTGGAACATTTCAAGCTTTGTGAGCACCTAAAGTATCAACTGCTAGCCCAAGGGGGTCAGTCTCATGGACACACTGAGGCTAGGCTACTTCAACAACTCCACAATGAGAGTCAGACCAAAGTCGCACCTATGAGGAGCTTCAGTGAGTCCTACCACATGAGCCAGAGGAACCAGGCAGGTAAAGAGATAGGGCAAGCTCAGAGATACCTGATGTCTGAAGAAAAGGCAGCAGAAGAGGGTCTTGGTGCTGTGGGGGGATTTAACAGCCAAGGTTACGCTTCTAGGGGTAAATTTTGTGAGCCTAAGGCTGAACATATGTCTGAAATTACAAAACAACTTGAACAAACTGTGGTCAATCAAACTGGAACAGCTGCTGGTGCGGTTGTTAACTCTTTTGGAACTGCAAATGCTGCATATACTGTGCCTACTGCCCCACCAGCTTCAGGGCTGTTCTCTTTGGAGGAACCATTGTCTATGCTAGATGAAAGATGTCAAAACAAATGTGGTTACAGATGCTCCAAACAGACTTACCCATACTGTCATGAATGTTTTAATTTAACGGCTGCTAACCAGCAAGTACGTTGCGGTTCAGAAGTATGTAGCTATGAAAAAGGTCTCTCTTTTCTTGGAGTAGCACCCTTTCATATCAATGACATCAATGATCCTCAAGGCAATTTGATGTTGTTTTCTCCTAGCCCTCCCCAGAGTGTGGGAAATCCCCTTGCATGCAGCAGTTTAAGGGCAGAAGAGACACAAGAGAAAAAGGACAACAGCAAATATCAAGAGCATAGTAAAGTTCCAAAGAGCCCTTCCTCACAAACAACCCCATTGCTACCAGAAGGTAGAAATAACTTATCAACTAACCAGAAGCGGATAATGCAGCCGATTCCTGAAAGAGTGAGGAAGATAATTCACCCTGTAAATGACCAAGAGTTGAATAGGATGGCCATGTCAGAGAGGAAACAAGATGGTGAAGAAGATTGTAATGTTATTTGTGTGTCAGCAGAGTCACCAGTGTGTGTGAGTCCTTACTGCAAAGAGACTGTAAGCTCACCAAACATGCTCTGTGACAACTGCCAGGCTGTCCTTTTGAGAGCACAGAGGTATCATAATCCTGAGATGAATGCAAGTGCAACCCTTGGAAATGTTGTCTCAGAAAGAAGCCTTCAACTTCAGGCACAGAAGCTGAACCAGATACAGACGGGGCAAAAAGATAGCCTTGCCTTTCAGCGTTATCAAGAGCAAAAGATAAGGCAACAGTGGGAAATGAGAAGTAGACAAATAGGGAAGCCTTGTGTCTCCCCAGGCTGTGTTAATTATGGTGACCCTGTCCATGCTGACATGTGCAGCTCGTGCTATAACCGGTTGGCTGTGAGAGAATATGAAAAACTGAAGCGAGAACATACCAGGTCAAGAAATGACAAGAAAGCCAAGACAGAGATCATTGGAGTTGTCAATCAGTATAATCAGCCATGCTTTGCTCCATCATCCTCCTCTCATAATGAAGCTTCAAGGCCCGTCAAGGCTAACACGGTGAATCTGCCTGTTTCAGCTTTCGTGACTAACAAATCGTCTGTAAGTGTAAGCCCTGGTTCTCGTGGCAGCTTGCATGGCAGTCTGGATGACTTTGCTACCTTTGATATCAATGCTTTCAACCAAGGATTTGTGCACGAGTATGAAAAGTTTAGAGATCAGTCAGCTTCAGGTCTTAAGAAGTGCAAGATGCCTGCCTGTACCAACTATGGAAACTTTTCTAAAGGCGGCTTTTGCAACTCATGTTATGCTGACAAAGAGAAAAAAAGAGATGAAGAGAGGATTGCCATGTTTGGTGAAAATGTACCTGATTGCTGGTCCAGCCAGCAAAACTCTATCTAAGGAAAGTGTACTCAATGCCTGGGCAAAATACACGTACTGTCCAGTCTGTTGAAGTCAAAATGCTGGGGAATGAATTATTCAGTTTAAAAAAATAACAGAACTTCAAGTTAAAGGATGCTTGACAAAGAAATACATGTAAGAACCAGTTAGGGGTTCAAGTCAGCCATTAATTTGAGCTGTTAGAGTTTGAGTTAAATGGACTTCACTGTAGTTTTCTTTCAGGGGTATGAAGTGTCTCTAGATGTTTTTTTTTTATATTTAATATAATGGTTTTACCATGCAAAAAAACTTTCTGTTTGTATCACCCAGTATAGGAAAGAACCAGCGAATTTTTTTCTTCAAGTTTTACTTTTTACATGTACTAATTACTATAGATGTTGTTCAATGAAATGAAACAAAAATTTGAAATTTGTTTCAAGTACTACTTTTTACAATGAACATAATTATTTAACTTTTCAATTATGACTTTCATCTTTAACTTTGTTTTTTTTTTGTTTTTTTAATATAATTTTATAACATTATGTATGCAATGGAAAAATAAATGTCTTGTCTGTTATTTTTAATTTTATTACCAAGAAAGCTCTAAGGCTGTCATATGTTGATGTTCATTAGACTCGCTAAATCCATACAGGCCCATGGACCAAAGTTTTTTTTTCTGTTATAAAGACACTAGTGAGAACAAATCCTTGAGGGAAAAAAATCTTTTAAATACATGTAATTATTATTAAATTTTAACTTAAAATTGCATATACAGTGGAATTCACTTCAAGTCAACACCTTAAAGGGAACTCTTGTTTAAATTCAACACTGTCTGCCAATCCTATTTAGCTTTTCTTTATATTTTTGTAATGGTTAAAGTCAACTCTTGCTTAAACTCAACACGTTTTTTTTTTGGTCTTGAGGTGTTGACTTAATCAGGATTACACTGCATATACATGTATGTAGTAGACTGAGCAGCAGATCCTACCAGTATCTAGCTTTCAGTTTTTTATTGCCTTAAATTTGCCTGCGTTCTCATCAATAGTGAGTTCTGCACCAGTTTGTGTGTGTAAGTGTTTGGGTGTGTCTTCAATATCTCATAAAAGGTTGTTATATCCAAACTTATAGCTGTTAATGCTCTTAGGCTTAGAGTGCTATTTGCAGTTGTATTTTTTAACAGCATGTGTATACTTATTACTGGTATTACTAAATGTATTAAATAATTCCAAGGCAACTTATTTTACTTACATCTGTGCGAATTGCTGGAATATGATTTAATGTTCTTATAATTGAGTTTGCTGATCTTTGATTAATATCTCGAAAATTGGGTTAAAAAATAAAGTAAATACGAGGCCTTGTAGTTATTCTTGATGAGGTGGGTGTCAGAAATTTGAATTGGACATAGAATGTTCACTTTTAAAGTAGGATTTTGTCTATTTTTTGTATGAAGTGGAAATGTCATAATTCAAATAACTTGTGGATCGATAAAAACTTGGAATGAAGAGGATTTCAATTATAGACAAGGAGTTGGGATTTTTCTTCACCCAGACTATTTTCCAGGGTTGCCGTCAAGCCCTAAAATTGCCCTCCTAAAAGCTTGACCCTCAAAAAGCTCTCTGAAAGCCCACTTTAGGAGTTTATGCCTGAAAAGGCCCTCAAGTAGCCCTCCTTACTGCTTCCCATAACCCTTATTTCTTTGAATCAAAAGGGTTTTTACTGGAAAAAAAAACACATTGATTCACCAACAATCCATATTTTTTGGCTTTAAAATTTTACAAAAATGATATGGTGGTAGGTGCTTAACTTTTGGTAAAAGTCTTTGAAAAATTAACAAAGATGGTGTTGGTTTGAGTAGTCTTTAAGCATCATGTCTTAAAACAGCAGCAGCTTTGACTCCATGATGCACCAAAGATAAAAAAGATATATATATAATATGCCTACTGAGGAATGGAGTCATCCAAGAAACACTGTGTCTAGGCTCTTGACATGGGAAGGAAGATCATAATTAATATCATGCTCCAATATTGTTGAGCACTTTATTATTGCGTTAATACACAATATATATATATATATATATATATATACAGGTATATATATATTTTTTGGGGGAGTTATTTACGCAATATTTTCATTTGTTAAAAAGTTTTGTTTCTTGACAGTATTGTGTATGGTATTTTTCCTTTTATTGGTCATATCACTATCTAGGACAGGTTTTACATAATGTATATATATGCTCATCATGCTCTTGACAGTTACCAACCTACAGATTATATTTGACTGTATAAGCTTTTGACTGATAACCATTCCTATTGTTTCATATAATTATGTAAGTCTCTTTTTTTAATCCTTTTTTTGTGAACAAAATTTAGCTCTTTTTTACTTATTGGCGGGTGGCCTTGTAAAGTTGTTTTTCCTGAAGCTGTAGGTCTTGAATTTGATACTTTTTCCATATTGTTTCCTTTATCTCCTCTTTAAAACCTCAAACCTTTTAAAAGAAATTTCTTCACCCAATATTTTAAACTGGATTGGTCTGGTTTGTTAAATAGACTTTTGTTCTTTATTTTTTAAAATGTAAAATCAAGCTGCTTAATGCTTGTCACTTTGCTCTTTTTTCTTTTGAGCTCTAATTCAAGTTGCAAACACTTCTAATATTGTTACGGAAGTTACTGTATATTAAGTCCTGATATAATCATTTTTACTTGTTCAATTTTTTTTTACTATTGACTCATTCCTAAAGGTCTCATGACCTAAAGCTAGAAGTGCTTCTTTCTGCTTTTCTTGTTTTTTTCCTTTTTAATTTTACCCCCAAAAAACTTGATTTTGAGTCAATAGATCTTTGATAAAAATTGGTACACTATTTTGATGTCTTATTGATGCTCTAAACGTTTTCTTGGCAATGGCTTTACACTGCAAAAGCTAAGAGGTTTTAGCCCATAGTCATACACAGGTAATCTGAAGGCTCTCGAATAGCCTTCAAAAAGCCCGCCTTAGCTTCCCTTCTCTATTGGTGGCAACCCTGATTTTCTGCTCTATTGCTCATACAGTGGAATCCACTTGAAATCTGATAATATGAAACCGTGACAAAACATAGTTAAGCTCTTGCTTGTGATGGGGCAGAGAGCATTTTCAGAAAAAAACTATGAAAAGTAACAGCACAGTCATGTTGATTTGATGTTTTGACTTTTTAAAATTGTATCATAATGCTTTGTCATAAATTTTAAAAGAACGGACTGAGAAATATAGAAACGGTCATACCCAAAATCTATCAGTTGTGACAAAATTTTTGTCCACCATCACAACTGACAGATTTTCAATTATGTTTTTTCCCTCGTTTCTTTTAAGCTGTAAGGTCTGCAATTTGAGGGGGATACAGAGTAAGAGCTTTTATTTGACATATATAATATTTCTTTCTATGCCTTAAAATACTTTGTCCATCATCACAACCGATAGAATCATTAACTTTTTGTATACCCTATATCTCTAACTAATGAATAACTCATAACTATTTTAGGATCCCCACTAATATTTTTTTCTTTGTCAACTACCCTAAAAATCGATATCTGATATTACTAACTGAATTTCTAATTGACTGTTCCCCATCACTTCAACGTAAACAGACTTCACTATTATACACTTCCCTTTCTCACATGACCCTACCATACGCTGAGATAATCAGTGATTGTAGGAGTTGAAGAAACCTCTATGTGGGTAATGGGATGGAGTGTGTTGTCAATAACTATTTACATTACAGCAACTTGTATGTTTTGAAGAAGTGAAACTGTCAGGAAACGGAAGGAAAGTCTTCCTTAGTCTTATAAGTTATATGCTTCAAATTAACAGAATTGAACCCCACTAACTTGGAAATGTGAGTTCAAATCTAACAAAACCAAAGAGGGAAGAGGAACCTGACTCTTACTTAAAATTTCAAATTATGAGAAGTTTGAATTATCAGATATCGATTTAGGAGATAGTACTGTATTTAAGTCAGTAAAAAGTATGATGGTTTGGGCAGTTTCATAATTCATTCAAGCAGCGTCCTCAAATAATTGCATCGATCAAATTAGCAACAGCTACCAAAGGGAAAATTGCTACAGACAAATAAAGTGACAAGGAGGGAAAGTTCCATGTAATAAATAATAGGTAATTAAAAACTTAATGAGAAATACATGTATTTTCATGCTTATTTATTTTTGCTTCTTATGAAAAATCAGTGGATATTTTCAGATTTAATACCAGTGTGATTAAAATTGCAATATGATTTGACACAGCTGTAAAATTTTACCTGTAGCATGTATTTTTCTTAGTTTACAAAAAATGGGCTCTAACCAAGTAAATGTGATAAAGATCATGTTGCCTAATACATGTATGTTTGGTTAAATAATGCAGATTCAAGTAAAGTTTCAAGTTTTAGACTAAAGATTTTCTTTTCCTGTTTTTACTGCACATGTAGTAAGTACAATGTACAATCCTATTCATGATAACAGCCAATGTAATAAATGCAATTGCAAGAACAAAAAAGTTGCAACGCTATCAGTAACCAAATATAATAACTACATGTATATCAACATTGAAAATACATGACATAACAATAACAACGTTAGGCATAGTTAACAAAATTAGAGACTTGTGCATAAAGATGGTGTGCCGTCAAATCCAGATACGGACAATTCTAGACATTAAGAATACAGTGGAATCCACTGTATGTCAACACCTTTAAGGGAAACTCTTGCTTAAAGTCAACTCTGTTTGTCAGTCCCATTTTGTATTTCTTTATATTTTTCTTATGGTTAAAATCAACCCTTGCTTAAAGTCAACACATATTTTTGGTTTGAGGGTATTGACTTTATCAGGATTCCACTGTACTTGCATAATTTGAACTTTATTCAAGCAATAGTGAAATTACAGTATACAGCATTTGACTTAACAAACAATAACAACAGAATAGGGATTAATGACTCTTATATAAAATTATTTAGGATAAAAGTAATTAAAACTTAAACATTCATAAAAATACATTGTCCTTTAAAAATTTACCAAAACGATGGCTGTGTGGAAACAATAACAACAGAAAAGCGTCCAATGGCTTTTTATATAAAACTATTTAGGATAAAATTTAATTTAACTTAAACATCCATCAAAATTATATTGCCCATTCAAAATTCACAAAAAACGAGGGCTTTTTGGAAATTAATATGAAAATTGTCTGAATATTTGAATCAATCAAAAATTTTTAAACCTGTTATTGTTAACGGCGTGCTATTGCTAACGCTTGTTGCATGTTTAACCTCTGCACCAAGCCTCAGTTCTGTCAATGTCATTGAAAGCCTTGTGCTGATACTGTATTATAAATACAAAACAGCTACCACCCATTGAAAATTGGGCAAAGAGTGAGATCAGAGCAGTCTTTAGATTTCTTCTGACAAATTGAGAAAATCTGACAGAAATTCAGAAAGAAATTTTATCACATGTGGTAAAAGTGCTCTTAGCAAAAATCAAGCACGTACATTATATTTTGTTTTCTGTACATTACATTGTAGTTTGTTTAACGGAGGCCACACTAGCTTAGAGGATGAGCTGCGCACTAGGATACCTTTATCTTCCACCTTGTGATAAAAACATTGATCGCGTTGAGTTCAAATGAGGCTTAGTTAGAAAATAGAAGTGTTAGGAGGGTGGTGACTCTTTAAACTAAACAATAGGGCTTATACTTTCCATTTGACGACTACTACGTAGTTACATGCAAAACAGAGACATTTTAACTTGACTTTCAATTAAGACCAAAAGGCAATTACATGTACAAATGTATATAATGCAGCTTTAAATTTATTACATTAAAAGAAAGACTAAGAAATCAAAATTAAATGAGAAATACATCACGACCACGAGGGTCCCCGATACAAACAATATATTATATAGACCCCCTGATCCGCGCTCACTAATTAAACCTCACTCCCACACCAAGGTCAAAGCATTCATACCCAGTCACTTATAATACGGGAATGAGATTAGCGGGAAAACAAGAGTTATTGTTCCTGTTTGAAAAGTCATGTCCAACACAAGACCTAGAAAACGTTTTCTCAGCTTTATCAACAACAGAAAACTGCTTTTTTAAAATTCACCGAGGCTTATAATTTAAAGTGTGATTACCTTGATCTATTCCAAGAAAAATTGCGAAGATTTTTAATATTTTTTTTAACATATTTTGCTAACAGACACTCAATTTATCTAAGCTACGTTGTCTTTTTCAACGTTAACTGCGGCAACCTGCTCTTCTCTTTTTATCTTTGCTTTTATTTAAAGTATTTGTTGTATATTGTACATTAATATATATAAAATTGACATAATTATAAAATAAATAATAAACCACACCTATTGTTAGACAGGTCTTTCCTACTTTACTGACACGTTGCTGGTATACATAACAATAACACAGTAAATAAAATTAATATGTCTTTAATGGATAAGGAAGAAAAATCGGTAGATACGTTATAGACAACGTTGAAAAATCTATTTCGCTAAGACTAAAACAAGCTGCAAATTTGTTAGGCCAACATGCAAAATGTTTATCATAACATAATTATAGATCTAGAAGCTGAAAGGTTTTTAACAATAAAATTTAAGTTTTTTTCCCTTCAAAGGTAGATCTAGGCCTACAATAGATTTTTCCCTTTAAACGCCAAAATGTAGCCATTGTATTTTGCTTTGTTAATGCAGAGCCAATAGATGATATTCCTAAAAAAATTCAGCGAGAGTTATCCTCCTTGACTTACTACCATTTCACCAACGGCGGTAATGGAGAAACATAGTAAAATACGTGAAAATACAAGGAAAATAGATGATAAAACTATAATTAATAATGATGAAGCTGATTATAATCACCACATTCATTCTTAGCACTATAATTGTTTTTGTTGTTTTTGTCATTTAATCGTAAAGTATTTATATCAATTTATTTGTTCTTTTTTCTAGTAAAATAAGCCGACGCATTTTTTGCGGGTTTAAGTAAATAATTTAAGAATGGTCTTCACACCAATTAAAACCATGTTAAACATGTATATTACTTTGCTCAGTTTAAATTATATCATTTTATCTAGATCTATAATTTAAATACTGGTCCATTTCTATTAGATCTATGCAGGAATCTAGACTCTAGATCTACACAGATTTTTGTCTTTTCTTTTCACCTGCGATTAGGTTTCTAATCTAAATTTGCAGATTTACTAAGATGCTATCTAGATCTAGATCTACATCATTATATTATGTTTATTGGAGTCTAAACTAATTTGTCTAAGGTTTTAAAGTTAAAAGACCATTTAAGCGATACTTTTGTTTATTTTTCGAGTCAGCAGAAAACAAAATTAATGCACTGATCGAAGTATAGTCATGACGTCATGATTCTCTCGGACGTCCGCAAAATAATTTTGACCTTAACAAAGGCGTATTTTGAAAAATAAGATAAGTAGGCCTACATCAGGAAAATTGATTCTTGAAAAAGATTCAACTATTCAACCATAAAACTATCAGATTTTGATGCATGGCCCTAGAATGATGAATTATTTTACCTATTATCAGCAAGTTGGCTTTTTTAGCTAGTAGATTCTGGCGCTTGACAAACTGTAGTCTTGAATGAAGTCTACTTTTAATTATTTTTTTTAAAGATAGGATTATCATTATTCGCATTAATGAATTTGTAATTACATTTTTAAGTATTCTCGACTTCATCATCCTCATAAAAAGCAGTAAGAAGCGTTTTACACAAGAAAAACGCCCTATCTCTTCTAATTTACTTATATGGGGTCCTTTGTTTTGGTAGTAGGTCAAGGCGCATAACTCTCGCCCACCGTTTTTAGGAACATCGAGATAGCTCTAAATGAAACCTGTGTGGGTTCATTCTCATAAGTAAAGAATAGGGCCTACCGACATGCAACGGTTTGCTTGAATAGCTGCAATCAATCTCTTATAATATTCCCTTTTCTCTTCCACTCCAAACAAAATGGCTGAAGTAGGCATTAAGCTTTTAGTTTTACAAAGAAAAAATATGAATGAAACATTAAAAGCACGTAGTAGGTCTACAGAGCCAATATGCCACAACCATAGTTATATAGAGAATTTAGGCTTTCAAAACAGTGGAAAAAACAAAAGATATTGCTTTGGCTGTTGGAGTGTTCGACTTGCAAAAGTAAGATGGTTTATTGTTTTAAATTTTAAAAGTGAAAAATGATAAAATATCAAGGCAAAACTAAGTAGTTCGAAGGAAACAAAACAATGAAAACTAGAAGAAAAAATGCGCTTAGGCCTACGCCTTGGCTGCCTTTCAGCCAAGAACGGCTACTCTAATTCTCTCTTGAAATCGCATTCCCGGATCAAAAACACATTAACCCTTTCGATACCGCTAAGTACATTTTTCATTTTATTAACTCTTTCGCTCCCAACTTCACCTCCACCGCCATTAAAATTCACGTTTTAATGGCAAAATATTATTCATCGGTGGTCTTTTTATATAGAGGGGAAAATAAAGAAAAGGGAAACGTAAGTGACGGTAAAATCATCAATAACATCATAAAGTCTTAAAGAGCAACATCTGGGATATCATCCAACGGTCCAAGGTTTAATTCATACATGTACATGTATGAATTAAGCATAAGTCATCAGGTGTAATAATAAAAAAGTTTATATTAGAACACACAAAAACCTTAGGTTCCACGTGGTCCCTATGGCTCACTTTTTGATGAGATTTGTCGACAAAATCTGATAACCATGTAGAAAAACTTGAAAACCCAAAAAAAAAAAAAAAAGAAAAAGAAAGAAAGAAAGAAAAGTACATGTAGTTACATATCGAGCAGGTTTCTCTAAATACAAAACTCAACTAAGTAAAACAACCATCACAATTACAGTAGAATTAGCACGAAAATGGCTAGCAATAGTAACGCCACAACACTTGGTTCATTGAGCGTCTAATATTTAGTAATAACACAACAAATTAAAAAGCAAGTTTAATTAGACGTAAACAAACCAAAGTACAGTGGACCTCGTTTCCAACAACCTTGGACTCAACGAACTCTTGCATTCAATGTACTGAAACAAAGTCCCGTTTTTTTTCTCTTGTTTGACCTTTACAAATTTCCATGTATAGAACGATCTAATTTTAGAATGACATTGTTTTCAACGAACAAGAAGTGAAACTGAAACTAATGGTAGGTCTTTTCTTAGTCTTTTTTTCTGATGGTTTTCACTTCATCAACGATAAAGCTTTCCTAGTTTCAAAGAGGGGATGATAATGTATCAGAGTCAATTTAAATACAACTAGCGTTTAAAAAACTTGCAGCTCTGTCTGAGTTTGTTCTATTCTTTCTACGTGTAGTTTTAAAAGAGGTCAAGGTTGATGGGTAGTGCAGAGCTTTCTTCTTTGGTTCATTTTGTGTTACTTTTAAAGAGACTTTGCTTTCAACGAATCTTGGCTTCAACGAACTTTCTATACATGTTCCCGCAAAGTTCGTTGGATCCAAGGTCTACTGATTTCCTATTTATGACTACGAAACTTAGTAGCACCGGTAATCATAAACCCTTATTTATTCCTGCAGTGTAAGCAGCACTGTATTTTTTTTTTCAACATAAACGTGATAACGCATCCGCATGGCAGTTTTCTTTGCCAGGGATAGCAGCAAGGCTAAATGAAAACTCCTGCAAAAATATTTGGCTCTCCCCGTTTTCAGGAAGAGCAGAGGTTTATGATCATTTTGTAAAACAAACTGTTTTAGGCCTATGAATTTGTAAAATCGAGACACAGCAAATAGAATAGATAGCGCCTCACGTTCATTGCAGAATAATTTTTTTACTGTGTGAGAAATTTGCGACTCGCAAAGCGACAGGGCATCAGGACACCATGACGCTCTTGAAGGGGGACGGCACCAATACCGTAATCAGAGGCATCTATTCTGATAATGAACTGATCTTTAAGGTTAGGAATGATGAGAATGGGATCTTCTGTGAGAATTTTCTGAATGTGCAGAAGAGACTTTTCACACTCTGATGGCCATATTACCTTCTCAGAATTACCTTTGGGTAATAAATCAGTCAAAGGGCTGGTAATCGAGGAGAATTTGGGTATGAAGGCTCTGTTGTATGAGATGAGGCCCATTAAACTTCTAACCTGTTTTTTGGTTGAAATAGCTTTGCTATGGGAAGGACTTTAGAAACATGGCTTGCAATTGGTGCAAGTGTACCATTGGACATAGAGTGGCTAAGAAACTCAATCGATGTCTAACCAATTACTGTACCAGTTAACCAGGGTTGACAGTCAGACCATGATTGCGAAGGGTAGTAAGTACATGTAGCATGCGGACACCTAGAACATGATCTTCCCAAGAGCGAGTGTGAAGTAAAGTATCGTTGAAGTACGATAGCAACATTGGTTTGTCATTCAAAACCAATCTCACGAGACGGCAAAAAGTTGTCAGATATTAGTATCGCAGAAAAGCTTATTTTCTCTACTTTGGAATACATGTACAACCAACAGAAAAGCTCCATCATGCTTCTGTAAGAAGTTATACTTCTATAGCCGTCGGCAGGGTTAAGACTTGTAAAATTTCAGAAAAGGGAGAAAGTAGCATTTAATTTTTAAAGTTTATACAACTATGTATAAAGGTGTTGAGGCCTTATCAACCAAACCAAATAAAATTAAACACACAAAACATAAAATTTTAACATGATTTAGCTGTTAAAACTCTTTAGAAATGATTTTAGCGTAAATATCTAAAATAAAAACAAATTTTGACTTCTGAAAACCCACTAAATTTTAAAAGCCTGTATCTCAAAACTAAGCAATGCGACTAACGACTCATTTGGACAGACTAGGACAGTAGAAGACAGGGATGAAAAGGCGTGTCAAAATCTTTAAAGCATCCTTGAACTTTTACCAAGAACCGAACATGATTTTGTTCGTTAAAAGCTCGTACATGTTTATGTGTTTCAAAAGATTTCTGCGCAATGGATTCCGATCCAAATACACCTTGGTATCTATATGAAGATCACAAGTTGGATGACTTTTGATTTAGGCACTGAGGGCATTGTTTTGCATGATATTGATACCGTCACGCCCCATACAGCGGTTTTCACTAAAGTCCTATTTCAACGTTATGTTTGGAAAATAAATACAGTGGAATCCACTTAAAGCCGACACCTTTAAGTGAACCTCTTGTTTAAAGTCAACTTTGTTTTCCAGTCCCATTTTGTATTTCTTTACATGTTTGTAATTGTTAAAGTCAACACATTTTTTGGTCCCGATATGGCTCATATATGCTCTAAGCACTTCACATGGGTTCCCCGACAGGCCAATACCAACCAAAGTACCTTCTGAACTCACAGAGGAGCAGCAAATAAGGCGCATCACTCTAGCATTCTGAAAAGATCCTTCACTGCCTATACTAGTCAGGTACTCCTTTTACGCGTGAGTGAGGCGAAAAATTGTGTGAAAATAGCCTTTCTCAACCTGCCGAAAGCAGGACTCGAACCCTTGACCTTTCGGTCTGAAAGCCGAGCGACTACCACGAAACCACACTGAGAATTTTCTAAAAAAAAAAAACATCTCTCCCGCACCCCAAATAGCCCCTTTTTTGTATGCAGCTAAAAGCAATAAACAACAACTTTTCGCTGACATATACATGTATATATTTATCTCTATGTTCGAATATCCCTCAAGATTTGAATTAGGCCTACAGCTTTGAACATGGTCTTAGAATTCATGTTTTGTTTTTTTTTGTTTTTTTGTTATCAATACCCATGGCTTATCAGGACTGCAGCTTAAGTTAACAATGGCTCCAGGAGGGTGAAAATCGTTTACAATAGGTGCATGTGATCCATGTACATTTTATGAGTAAGGGTAACAGTAGTCTGTTGTCCCCCTAGTAATCTCTTCTTCTTCTTCTTCTTCTCCTCCTCCTCCTCCTCCTCCTCCTCCTTCTTCTTCTTCTTCTTCTTCTTCTTCTTCTTCTTCTTTTTCTTCTTCTTCTCCTTCTTCTTCTTCTTCTCCTTCTTCTTCGCGTTCTCCAAAATTAAATGTTTAGTTTTTTAAGGGTATACATGTATACCCGTCAGTTCCAGGAAGTTAATTGTTTTGTTTTTTTCAGTGCTATGAGTGGGCCAAATAGTTTGGTGTTATACTGCTGAGCTCTACTGTAGATTCCCAATTTTTTTCTCTTTTTATTTTTTCTTTGTATAGTCATTGACTATAGCAAAGCTTTTGATAGTGTTAAACATGAAAAACTA
>BMAT01006418.1:530088-543357 GCA_019649035.1 Elysia marginata
CCCATTTTTCTGTCATGCTCAAACCCTTCGCGTGGTGGAGGCAACTCGTTTTGAGGAAGAAGTGACCGGTTAGGTCACCGGCCTTGTGCTAAGAGGCTTAATCAGAGCGTTTGTCCAAGCGTTTCTTGCCGGGGCTTAGGCCACCCTGTGACACCGCTGTTTCCCATTGTGGGTGAGCACAACCAGGAGATCTCACATAGACTGCTGATCTGCTGTATACTCACTCACAATGACAGGCAATCTCACATATTGTATTGTGTATTGTGTCTGATACGCATGCTTGTGTCTACGTAACGTAACTGGCAGCTAACCAGCAGTTTGAAGGCTTCAATTATTAATCCTCCCTCCCTCCCTTGCTTCACCACGCGTTGCGGTTCGAGGATGTTTGGCTTGGTGAAAAAAAAATGTCGCAAGTTTTGTCACCGGCCATGCCAAGCAAGCCATGCCAGCTTCGATTATTTTGCTCAATTCGAGAGTGTTGAAAACCTTTGTTTCAACTCATGCTTTCTATAGCTTGTTGTGATTTATAATAGGGTTTAATTTCCGCTATCACTTCACTAACCTTGTTTAAGAATTTTTTCTTAAACAAGAAGGCCTTTTTAAGAGTTCTGCGGGTTTGGTTTTTCTTGTTGTTTTGTTGGGTTTTTTCTTCTTCTCTGAGTTTATATCTGTTTTCTCTTTGGCTTATACCTGTCGCTGTTGTTTTTGAGAAGTTGGTAAATTTTCTTCTAGAGATGGAAGTATCCCGACAGGAGGTCATCCGGAGTACAAACCATCTTTCCTGAGGGCTTGCTACGTTGAGAAAGATAAATTGCCCTAGGTGAAACTTACATCGCTTCCTTGGCTTACGTAGCTTTCCTGGTGATTCTGTGGAAGAGTGAAGGGCTTTAGGCTCTTAAAATTGGGGCCCAGGTGGGATATTATAGCTGTTGTACAAATAGGGTTCTTTAAGTGCCTCCATCAAACTGTGGTAGTTCAAGACCCAGTTTTAGGCTTAAACTTTTTTCTGGCCTGACATCTTGGTAAATTTTTTCGAGAGATAATGTATGCTGTCAGAAGGTTATCCCGAGGACAAAAACCTCTTCTTGAAATCTTGCTACACTGAGAAAGATAAATTGCCCTAGGTGAAGCTTACATCGCTTCCTTGGCTTCCGCAGCTTTCCTGGTGATTCTGTGGAAGAGAGAAGGGCTTTAGGCTCTTAAAATCAGGGCCTGGGTTGAGGGAGGTTTTTTTTTAGATGTTTTCAAAACATGTCTAAAAGAGCAATGGAATTCTTCTAGTGCTTCTTCAGGACCATAGTGGATAAAGACCCAATTTTCGGCTTAAGGGGTTTTTTCTGTCCTACCATCTTGATGTCGCCTCTTTTTTTTTTTTAGTTCTGCGCCGCATTCTCTTAAAAAAGTACATAGGGTCTACTGTAAGTGTTGTAGTTTTATTGCCCAAGTATTAGAAATAAAATAATTGGTCAAGTGCGCCTCATGTCTAGTGCTGTGAAACGTCTTTTTGTGTGTTGTGTTTGTTTTTAGGTTGCTATTTTTCTACGCTCACACAATCGTTTATGATAGATAACCCGATTGTCTTCGAATACCTGTAACTGCNNCCCCCCCCCCCCTTCCTTTAAAAATTTTTGTTTTAAGGTTATAGAAATAACGAGCGTTTTGCTTGCTTCTAGTAAATTGAAATCGTTGGTACGTTTGTTTTGTTTTTATTTTTGTTCGAAGAGCGAACATAATACCATTAAGCGCCATTAATAATCTTTTAGAAAAAAAAATGTACACGTGACATCACTCACAATAGCTGTCATATATTTATATGTTTTTGCCCGGTTTATGATTTGCGTTATGCTCGATTTACTTAAAAGTGGGGCAATTGCTATACCAGAATGTCATTTAAAATGTCAACATAATGTATTGGTTTTCCATCCATTATGTTCTTAACTTTCATTTTTTTTTACTCTCGCGAAAGTTTTCTCTAAACCCTTATGATTGGTTTTTCTGATGAGTTTAACGTCCCCTAAGTTTCTCGAAGCTACTTATTCGGAGACATCATAATACTACCCTTTAAAACGGGCTAGTCTAATGTGGTTTTTTCGCCTCATCATTCGATATCGACCAATCGTGAGCTTTTAATATTTTAGTGGTACACTTACGTACTAGGACAACAATTTTCATCATGATTAGTGTTGCAGGAGTGTAATAATTAGTTACTTAAGAATGGGGCTGTTCAGTTTTGGGAGTACTTCATATTGTATTTATTTTTAGTTGCTTGTTAAGAAGTCGGGGCATTGTAAAATTTCTGCGGGGAAGATGCCTGTGATTGGTATCTGCCAGTTTTTTGTTCTTGTTATTGTAATATCACTATTATTATGTTCATGTGTTCATATTATTTTTTATGGTTATTAATAAACTTACAGTACTACAGCAACAGCAACAAGTACTAACACTATTACTACTATAACTACTACTACTACTTATACCATACTACTACTACTACCACTACTACTACTACTAGGGGGCCTAGATAGCTCAGTTGGTAGTGGCTTCGCTCCGTGGCCAAGAGGTCGCGGGTTCGAAACACAGCCGAGCACAGTCCGGGCCCCTACTGGTTGGGTCGGTGTCAGTATAATGTGACCGGCTGAGGCTAAGTCATGGTATCCCCGCTAGTCTCTGGGTGGCAGCCCGTAAATTGTCATTGGGACCCAAGCCCTGAGAGCACCTTTGAAGTGGAATTGGGCTTGTAAAAATATCCTTCAATCAATCAACTACTACTACTACTACTACTAACAATAATAATAGTAATAATAATAATAATAATAATAATAATAATAATTATAATAAAAATTACTGCTGCTGCTTTTGTTGCTAATGGTATTATTTTTTTTTTCAATCTTATCATTATTTTAAAATGTGATAATACCGAATCTTCGTTAAGTTTTATAAATGACTAGAACTTAGTCCATTTTATAGTCAAAGTCATTGTTTAATTCCAACCTTCTTATTTTAGTGGCGCTTTCACAGTAAAAAAAGAAACCGTCAATTACCTTAGTAGAGAAGGATTGAGGCTAAGCTCAATTAGGCATATTTTGCGATGCCCTATTCAAGATCTCATTTTCTTAAAATGAACCCCCCCCCCCCCCAAAAAAAAAAAAAAAAAAAAAAAAAAAAGAAGCTTTGCCCCTTTATGTTATTGTCTAAGTGGTGTAATCTTGTGTAATTGGGAGCGAAAGGAAAGCAGCTTATAAGGAGCTCGCTGATTGGCTTGAATCTTGACAAGATGTAACACTCAATATTATATTTAACGGCATAGGCTGCGAAGTAAAAAGAAAAGTAGACGTGTGGGAGTTGTTAGCAAAAGAGTTCGTTCACTTATATCGCAGTTGCGAGGCAACAAAATTAGTTGTGGTGGAATTTAGTGTCGTTTATATCGTCGAACAATAACATTCTCAAATATGATGTTTTAGAAAATTGTAAAGGCAAAAACTTAAGAAAAAAAAGTAGAAGATTTGGTGCATTCAATGTTTAACGTGTTGATAGATCTTAGATAACTTTGAAAATATCAGTTGCGACTTTCAGTCTCTCTGTTGCTTTCTGAAGCGTGAAATTTGTTAAGGTTGTATTGCGTGGCTACATCCCTCATTCTGATACGTTGGTCGTGTGACTAATCGATTCATGATGCATCGGTGTTTCACGGGACTTAACTGTCATAAAATGGTTGTGGAAGAATATTTAGTAAGTCTCATTTTCTGTTGTTTTAATTCTATTCCAGAAAGTCTTTTTGTGAAAGCTTTCTTCACTCTACGCACTCTTATAAACAGAATATTTAGAAAACCTCAAATATATATTAAATTTTGTGTGCTTAAGTAAGGCATTTACAAATTATGTTTTTAAGCAAAGCGTTTGTCTACAACGGGAATTTCCTTGAGCATATTTCGTGTTCTCCGTAGAAACGGTCATTGTGTGTATTTAATACTGTTAGGGAAATTCAAGGACGTTCGGCACCGTTCACTCACAAAAAAATGAAAAAAAAAAACAAGAACTTGAATCACAGGGCCTAAGCCCTTCGACTAAAACTTAGGAAAACATGTCATGCAGAGCCTAAAACGGAGGAAAACATATCGCCCAAAACCATCGCTAGATGAAAGCCTTATCTAGACTCTAGGTCAAGTTAATCTTATAGATCTAGATCCAATTTCAGTCATATATTTAGATATTCAATCTAAATTCCCAACCCAGATCTAACCTTGGTTCTACTTTTAGATGCAGAATTCAACCAATGCAGTTGAAAAGGAGGCGAAACTATATTTTATGTATGTGTCCTTCCGCCTACACCATATTTTTAAAAGTGTGAAAAACTTGACATACTTTTTCTAAACTATCGCATATTTTAGAAATCATTTGAAAGGTTTAGTTCGTGACATACTTGCCAGCGTCGCAACGAATTTTCAGCTCGTTTTGTCAATGCGAACGTGTGTGTTGGTGTGTTTTGCTATTCTGTTGGTTCTTTTTGCGCGTTTGCTACGTATTTCAATTGATGAAGTTCCGTGCTGCGTGGTTTAAAGAAGACCTTATAACACAATGACACTTTAATAATAAAGACCGTACAAAAAGGCGATGCATAGGAAATTTTGATCGCTCTGATATAGCCCTCCGAAGATTTTGTTTCTTTTCCGTGTTCAATGAGTAGTTACTATTATAAGGGTTTGGTGTTCAACTAATACTCTCTTAAAGTCATATTTTCTTTCTATGTCATATATTAAGTAAACTAGAGAATTGTATCCACTGCGAAGTTCTTTGCATTTACAAATATTTCGCAAGCGGTCAGTGTGAGTCCAGTTCTTTCCATCGAGTTGGGAAAAAATTTAGATTTTTTTAAATACCATAGATCATGTTTTCAATCAATCAACAAAGTGTCTGAAGAATAAACCACAGAACTAAATTGCATTAAATAGAATCAAAATGTCGAACGTAGAGATCTATTATGTTGAGAAAACAGCGCTCTGTCGCTTCGTTTGTTTTGCAACTGAACCTTGGCTAGCTAGGCAGTGATTGTTGAAAATAATATTAGCTGACCCAAATTAAATGTTTCCTTTTCAAATGGCGACAGGTTCAGCATTAAGTTTGTGTGTGTGTGTCGGTATGAATAGTTTTATTGATATCTTACTAAGGAGATTGCAGTCTTGGAAAAGATTGGTTTTGATTTATTGGAAGAAGTAATTACTCTTTTTCTTTGAAATCACAATGAGTTTTCCGTCGAAGGGTAGGCCTATCGTGATTCGTTTGTCGTGGTTGTGCTATTAAACTTTTACTTTTTATAGGTCAAATATAAAAGGGAGAATTTCTGAAAGCAGCTATTAATTTCTGTACTCATGTTTTGAACATGATAGTCATTATGCTGAAGGTGGATAGATCTCGCCAATACTAGAATCTAGAGACGTCAAGCTTGGACTCACAACCACTCGCAACTGATGATTGTTATGCCGCTAGCGAATTATCGCTTTCTCATTCAAACTTGTAACGTTAGACTGAAAGAGTTTGCAATAGTGAAAAGGGCCTACAAATCCATCGCTTTGAGGCAAAACTAAATTACTTTGTGGGCCCTACGTTTTTGTGCGAAACTATCGATTTTCATTAGATCTGTAGATTTGAGCTGTCGTTGTGAGCAGAGAGTAAAGCTTTCTTTAATAATTCAGTCGTATTCAAATCCTTTCGTTTGGGAAATATATGCATATTTAAACGCCCCTTTAAAAATGTTGTTATTATTTGAAATTCCGATTTCCGCCTTCTTGCTCTTTAACATTTTACCTTTATACTCGTGAAAATGCTTGACTCTGAAGATTTCATGGACAGGGTGTAAGGAAAGAGCTAAAACTACCCGATAATGATAGTTACTGGCAGTTAGATAAAAATTGTAGACCTATACCTTTTCTGTTTTTTAACATAAAAGATTTACAATCTGTAACCACGACACATGTTGAAACTAATTTTATCCACACGTTCCTCAGGCCACCCGCCTGTAAAAAGTGTACTGGCCAAAAGCAGTGCTTCAAATCGCGAAATGTTAGCATTTGAGCGCCAAACAGACAGCCCTGTTGTAATACTCTGAAATAGGAGTTGAATTTGATTTTGGTGTGTATAGGCCTGCTGGGGGGGGGGGGGGGNNGGGGGGGGGGGTGGAGATATGTAGTCTTGAGACTACTTTTGGCGGTGGAAGACTATAAACATAGAATACCTTTTAGAAATGTCTCCTTCGAATAATCAGAAGATTTTAGAATTAATTTTAAGTAGTACACAAGGTAACATGGATAACAACGAATTTTTTTTAAAAGAATAGGAAATAAAAGAAACCTCGCATTTCTTTCATGTACAACTTTCATTAATTAACATGATTTACACTAGGTTATAATTAAAAGCGCTTCCTTTTTTTCCTCCACATCACAGGTCATTACAGCCAGACACAATGAGTGGTCCGCCGGGAAGGTGAGTAAAATTGATTTTATCTTTTATTTTACATTTTAAATTATTTTTTAAAATTATCTGAGCAAGAGAGTAACATTACAATTACTGCTATCACTGCTTTTAAAGTTAATTTTCGGGGGGAACAATAAACAATTTTTAAAACAAGTTTATATCTCCCTACCAAACTAAAATATTGAAAAGCGGCTCTGATACTTTTGTGACTGAGTTTTTTATCTTACATCTCATGCAGGTTGAAGTAATTTTGTCCCAAAAAAAATGAAGAAGCCTTGGGGTTTTGAATATTGATTTACAAGTACAATATAACCGCCGTTGCCATAGCAACGAGTCGATACAATTTTTATTGAAAACTGTTTTTCTTCTAACTTTGACATAGGCTACACGTTTGTTACAAAAATAATTTCCCTAACTTAAATTTTAGAGGATTTTAGTCTTTAATCCCCCCCCCCCCTTTCAAAAACCTATTAGTGTCTCTTTTCTAGCAAAAAAAAATTAATAATGGATAAAATGGATTCGCTTGGCTTTTAATTTTCATTTCATCATTTCATGACGATTGGTTCTATCCTTCTTTAAAGACACAGCTAAATTATTTTGAAATAAACTTTTGTAAGATTAGGATTTCTTTCACATTTATTTTTAGAAGTTGATTACTTCTTACTGAGACTTGCTTTTCGTTCAAACTCAAGTGAGCGGTTTTCTTTCTTTTAACTCTTTATTACTCAGCCAACATGCAGAGTAGAAAATAGTCCTCGTCCATTAGCTAGCGTTTATTTATTTAATCTGCTTCATTTCTTAACCTGATGTTTACAAACAAGTTATCATAAATTACGTGTATTGTTTATCGCCAAAGTACGAACGCATCAGTGATTAGAGACCTTGTGCACCTATAACGTAATAACACCCATAGGTAGCGTGGGTTTTACAGCCGACGATTGGCTGACGGGCCCCGTTAGCCCATCAGCCGTCTTGGATTTCCTCTGTTACGGGCTTCGTGCCTCTGAGCGCGCCCGTAGCGCATAAAATCTATTGCCCGCTATTTTGCTTGCACATTAAAAAAACAAAAACAAAAAAAAAACAAATAAAAAACAAGCCTTCTTGTCTTAAAACTATGTAGGCCGTCAGAGAACGCTTATACTGAAGCCTTCGTCGTGAAACCTTTTCAAAGCCAATGGTGTCCCTCAGTCAGGGACGTCGGCAAAGTGGTGGGTGCCGAAGCTACTGTAATTACTAAATCGAGGGTTCGGGATCATACTAAAGGCGGGTACGAGTTTTAGAGAAGACGTAATATGCTTTGTTAAATATCGCGAAGATCGCTTTTTTCTTCTAAACGTTAAGAAAACTGAAGAGATAATCATTGATTTCAGAAAAGTAAAGAAAAAAAACGCCCCTGCTGCCTATCTTTGTAAATAATGAAGTTGAGCGCGTACAATCGTATAAGTATCTTGAATTATATTGACAACAAACTAGATTGGAACACTCAATCTATGATTCTTTTAAAGAAATTAAACACCCGTTTGTATTTTTTGCGTCATATTTAACTGTTTCATGTTGACAATACGCAGGGCTTCTAAGCCTCCTCTGTAAATCAATTATCGAGAGTGTCGTCGTGTTTTGCTGTGTTCGTTTGGGAGGAAATAAAAACAAAAACATGTCAAGAAGAACTGTTGTAAGGAAATGTAATAACATTTGCAAACCGAGTAGCGAGTTCCTGAACACGAATGTATTGTATCTCTGTACAACTCAAAGCAAAATTATCTCGATTGTGAAAGATAAACACCACCCATTGTACAAACATAATTATGAGTTTCTATGAACGCTCGAGAAAGCCTTTAAGCATCAAATGCAGGCTAGAACGCTGTGGAAAATCATTCTAAACAACCTCTATTAAGTTCATTTTATCGTTATTCTTGCTTTATTTTTACGAACATATAATTAATTCTTGTAAGTGCATAATTTAAGTACCCTTTTTTAAAACTGATGTTTTGTGTGTATGTTATTTCTTGTACATCTTTGTTTCTTGCAATAACCAAAACAATGTGCCTCTTGAAAAGGACAATAAAGATTTATCTTATCTTATTTCGGGAATTTCCACTTTCTTCTCTCCACTGCTAATTCCATACCATAACACCTTTTAACGCTTACAAAGGCCGTTCGACTATCTCTTCACACAGTATGCGTATTAGGATCGATTGAAATGGAATGTATTAGAATGGTCAAAGAGACACAATTATTAATCAATTGAGGCTTTAGGTGATGTTAAATCTAATCATAGGATTTTAAAACCGGCGGCCTTGTTTGAAGACCAATCTGTAGGCTTATTAGTCATTTGAGTGACGGCGTCGATGTTTTCAGACAGCTTACGCTTGCCTTTGTAATTTATTAAGAATAAAAATAAAAGGAAAATCTGAACAGGAATTTCATTGACATTCAATAAAAAATTTTAGCTGCGTCTTTTATTTTAGTCCAGCCGATAAAATTAAGGTAATCTTACCTTGTCTTTTAATAACATAATAAGTCTTTTTGTTTTACGTTAAACACAAGTCATAATGGTTACTGTCTGCAGCAGCTGCAGTGGTACGACCAGAGAGAATGCAATAATTTTTATGCACAAAATAAAATTGCTTTGTTTCGTTCCCGGCCTTTTAATTTTTCTTTTACCACAGAGTTACATTATGTCGATCGAGGCAAACTTCGGATTGCCAACCTTGGAAAGCATCAGTGAAAGGAACTTTTTGTGTTTTTTATGTATTTTTTTTGTCTTATCTCTCAAATACCTGACTGTCTTTTTTCAAAGGTACAATAATGACTTGGATAACTAGCATTTGTCATTTTTAAATCGGAAGGAACGTTTCCATCATTTTCGAAATTAGTTTCTGATTGTCGATGCGGAAACTCCTTCGAAAGGGCCTGTTCGGTGTTTTAATTTTTCGCCTCCTAGCTTAATTATAAATTTTTTTCCCTTCTCCGGCGTCACAGTTTTTTTATGGCATCCTTCCGTCAGTGATTTGCCATGGGAGGTTTTCCTACAAGATTGAGATAGCGTGACTCGTCGAGATAAATAAACCATGACGCAAAAAAAGGGTTCCCTTTTTCCCAATCACATACTTACTGTGCTTATTTTTTTACACTGGATGGTTTTCCTCTGGGCTTTCAAAATTATGTTATCTCTAGCCCTTGTGTGTGTGGTTTTTTTTTACGTTTTGTATTTATTGAAATGCTTTTGAAACAATCCAATCTCGTGGTTTGCCAGCCTTGAGATGGTCTGAAATTTCCTATCCGTTTTTATTTAAAAAGAAATAGGAAATAAGCTTCATTTTTTAAATCAGGTCATCTTTTTATTTATTAAGAACAAAAGTCGCATCGTATTATATTCCTAATAGCCTATTGCCCACCATCATAGTATGTAAACAAAGAGTCAAACATTTGCTTAAAACAGCGCTTTCCTCTAGCCTTCAACACCTTTCAATAGAACAGCGCTTTATTCTAGCCTTCTACACAATTATTTCAAAAGAAAAGCGCTTTACTCTAGCCTTCTACATCTTTTAATGGAACAGCGCTTCATTCTAGCCTTCTACATAATTATTTCAATAGAACAGCGCTTCTCTTTAGCCTTCTACATCTTTCAATAGAACAGCGCTTCGCTTTAGTCCTCTACATCTTTCAATAGAACAGCAATTCGCTAAAGCCCTCTACATCTTTGAATAGGACAGCGCTTCACTCTAGATTTCTACATCTTTCAATAGAACAGCGCTTCACTCTAGATTTCTATATCTTTTAAATAGAACAGCGCTTCGCTTTAGCCCTCTACATCTTTGAATAGAACAGCGCTTCACTTTAGCCTTCTACATCTTTCAATACTATAAAAAGGTATTCATTTTACTTGTAAGTGAATTTTGGGAAAAATTTAACGCAAGAAGTCTTTGTAAGATAAGATAAGATTAGATAAATCTTTATTTTCCTTTGAAGATGCACATTGTTTTGCTTACTGCAAGAAATATAAACGTACAAGAAATCACGTACACACAAAACATCACCTACTAAAAGGTATTAAAGTTATGTACTTTAAAGAAAAAAGTTTGTGTTTGTAAAAAGAATCCTATCATCCCTTTAACGATACTTTTCTCTTAACATTTTGTAGCAATGGATGTTAGGGCAACTGGCGAAGGATCGAAAAGTTCTTTGAGTTCAGATTTATTCAGGAACAGGGATTATCTCCAATGTTTTCCAAGTTGGTGGCACTTTATGTTCTGCTATAGACAAGTTAAACAAAACCGCATGAATTGAATTAAGCTCGTCAGAACAGTCCTTGAAAATGCAACCTTTAAGTCCGCCGCGTCCGCCTGATTATCTCTGATCAATCTGTCCTAATAACACGCGGAACCTCATTCTCACTACTTACAATCATGCGGGCTCAACATCGAATTTGGCCCAGACTTCAACGTAATAGTAATCTTTGTTAGTTTCTAACGGGTAGGGGGGGGGGAGGGGTCACCGAAGATCACTTCGCTACGCGCCACAAATTACTCCCATTTGTGCATCACCGTTAGTTGCGAGGCTCGAACCTTTGACTGAAAGGCTGTGAAGTCAGTTCAAGGGACTAGAGTGCGTCGATATACTAGAGTTTTATAACATTCCACGAAACTCTTGGAAGATTGGAAAGGCAGCGAACATGTAAATGCCACGCGTCCATGTTTTATGAAAGCTTTTTTGAATTGGTTCTAACTATGCGATCAATGTCTCTTCACTATATTCCGTCTTCGCGCTGGTTCATGTACTTCTATTCAAGTACATCGCTACCAGGTTAATCTTTGCGTGTTCAGTGATGATATAAACTTAATAATAGTTATGATGTTGAGTTGTTGGTATAAGGCGCACTCAGACCCAAACCATCTCTTTAATCCAGTATCTTCGTCCACTTGTTCCTGACACGTCATTGACCAATTTGATTTTTTTTCTCTTTCGAAAATAAATATTTGCCTTTTGTAACAACCAAGTAAAGGTCATATAGTAATGATATCCACTTTGTTTTTTTTTACCAAAATTTACAATAGCGAACTCGCAAAATAGCATTTCACAGTCGCAGTATTCCCTAATGTGACATTCCCCAAACGTTTTATAGCATTCCAGATGAATACAAACAAAACAAGCTCGAGAGCCAGCGCGCCCTCATCGAGAAGAGCGCTCTCAAGAAGCGCCAAATGCCTCTCATGATGCAGCCCAACGACACAGGCGGAAGTCGACCAAACTCGGGACGGAAGCAGGCGCTGCAGCAGCAACAGCAACAAAAACACCAACACAACATGAGCAGCAACAACGGCTCGTGGGACGAGAGCCGGCCACTGGTGCGAGGAGACAGCGGGCCTAAAAGTCGGTCATCAGAATATGGAAATTATGGTAAGTTGGCATCAGTTAATATGGCGACAGAGGAACTTACTGAGGTTTCTTTCCCAATGAAAAAAATTGGTAAAATCTCAATTTAATATATTCAGTCAATACAAGGTTACATTAGAACATGAATTGAAAATAAGCAATGCTCATTCAGGCGGGCAGTTTCAAACATTATGAATATTATAGTAAAGTACACTATTATCTCTCTCTCTCTCTCTCTTTCTCTCTCTCTCTCTCTCTCTCTCTCTCTCTCTCTCTCTCTCTCTCTTTCTTTCTCTCTCTCTATCTATCTATCTGTGTAGCATTCTCTTTCTTTTGTCTCATCGAACAAGAAATACATGCTCCTCTTAACACATTCCGCTCAACGAAACACCTTATTCATACTCAAAAATTTTAGAAGAGAGTGAATGAAATAAACCCCTTTCATTTTTAGGTTTTGTGTTAAAAGGGTGAGTAACTTAAAAGAAGTGGTTGGTGGGAGTAGTGTACCTTTGTGAAATCTGCTGCAAGAAATCATACTTTTTTACAGCCATGGAAATCAAACATTTTGAATCAACAATGTCAGATAACCTTCTAGCTTTTGAGCTAGCATTTCGTTTCGGTTACCATAGATATTTATTCCTATTAACAGGGGATAGTTGCTGTATTAGAATGCTCGTTTTTTTTTTAGCAATTTCGTTTACAGATCTAAATGCACAAACACACACGATATATTCATATTATAATAATTATAACCATGCTGATGATAATGGTAGTGTTGCTAGATAGCGTGAATACAAGAGTGAACAAACTTGTTCACACTCTCGTGCCCATACTATCTAGCTAGTGAGCATCCTAATTCCTATTGCGTTGTCTGAATTTCTTAATGCGTGTAGGCAACATGTCAATAATGATTATCTTCTTGTAGGTCTAGATCTCTTTTTGTCTTTGTCTAATTACTATTTGTTGCCCATGTTGACCAAAAATACGGTGTCTCTTGCTGCTCTTCCTATGTACTTTGCACCCCCCCCCCCACCTACACTCTATTCTTACACCTACAAGTTGTCTGTTTCTGTTGTCCCAGCATACACAGGTCCAGCTGCAGGTCTCGAACTTGGCGGCGGAGAACCGATGCCAGGCAGCACAGAGGATCCCATACCCGTTGGGCGGTCGTACATGGGTGGTGGCGGGAGCGGAGGTACCTACAACGTGCATGGCGTGACGGAAGGCGACTCCAGAGATATGAGCGACACAGATAGCGATGACATTCCTACGATACCCACAGGTGAGTTAGGACCACTTTCATTCTGAGTCTGGTGGATGAGGCTTTTAGATGTCTGAAGGAAGAGAAGAGACGCTCAGTTGACGGTTTGGATGGTCGTAAAACTTGATTTTAATCTTGGGGTGGAGGGGTGGAGCCAGAAGTAT
>BMAT01006418.1:578406-597275 GCA_019649035.1 Elysia marginata
CTCTCTTTCTCTCTCTCTCTCTCTCTCTCTCTCTCTTTCTCCTACTGCCCCGTTCTTTAATTCTGAAAGTTATATCCCTTTCGGCTTTTCTCTTGCATCTCTAGCTATTTTGCTATGTTTGCGTGGTATTCAATTCAATTCAAGTTTTTTAGTCAATACAAAGTTACATAAGTATGTGTTTTGAAAATAAGCAATGCTCAGTCAGACTGACAGATTCAATTTCAAACATTATAAATTTTACAATGAAGTACTTTATTATAGGTTACAAATACATGTAATAAAAAAATGAAATGTTATCTCTCACTCTCTCTCACTCTCTCTCTCTCTCTCTCTCTCTCTCTCTCTCTCTCTCTCTCTCTTTGTGTAGCATATTCTCTCTTTGTCACAGCGAACGAGAAATGCATGCACACATCTTTACACATCCCCTTCAACGAAACACTCCATCCAAATTATGTCCTTTCTTTAATCAAATGATTCATTTTGAATAGTCTCTTAATTCTGGTTCCATCAAAATGTTTTACGGCTCGGGGAAAGAAGCTATTCACTAATCGTTTATTTTCTTCGCAAGCCCTTAGTCTTTGCCCGTGGGATAAAAAGATAAAATATTTTCTTGCTGGGTGGGTGTCATTTTTATTTCAAGACATTTCCTGTTCTGACTGACATTCTGTCTTCATATTAACTTTCAAGAGATGGCAGATTCTCACCAATTAACTTTTGTGCGTTTATGAGAATTGAGTTTAGTCTTTTAATGTCCATTTTTTTTTTGCTGTTCTATCAAACCAAACAATAATCGATGAGTTAAGATGCTCTCCACAATGACTCTATAAAAGTTAATGAGTGTCACCTCATTGACCTTAAAGGACCTTAGATTGGCTTTAGGATTCATTCGCTAAATATTCTCTAGTTCTTTCTATGACATTGTGTTCCATTGAGTAGTCCGCTTTTAGTCATGAGTCGGAGGCCGATTTGTGATCAGAATCATGGGATTATCGAGTTGCTCTCGCCTAATTAAAGCAACAATGACTGGCACATGATTAATGCGTTAATTAGTTTCATAAATCATTGTGTCATGAGGGCAATAACGCTTGCATTATATTTTATACAATTATCTCCTTTTATCACAGCATTTAGATCTAAAACTTTTGTCCATGCATATTATTACAAAAATATTTTTGAAAGTCAATTAATCATTTCCATAGACCTCATGAGGGCAAAACTGTAATTTTGTCGGTGCTTAAATTTTTAATGAATCATTAGTTGCAAAACTACTTATAAGTATTCACTGTGCAGTAAAGTAGCCGTTTCAGAATATAACTAGCACGATTTATGCAAACATCGTAAAGTAAGGTAAAAGTAAAGAGCGTTTTTATATTGTGCCTAATCTATAAATATGGTCTAAGCGTATATTATAGGTTCCCCGACATGACGTTACCAACCAAACTTTGTTCTGAACTCACAGAGGAGCAAATAAAGCGCATAACTCTAGCAAACTGACAAGACCTTTCACTGCATATAGTCGGGTACTCCTTTAACGAATAGGTGAGGCGAAGAAATGTTTGTAAATAGTCTTTCTGCTGAAAACAAGAGCTCGAAACCTGGACCTCTCGGTCCGAAAGCCGAGCGTCTTCCACTCGGCCACTATGCTGCACGTATTCTACCGCTTTGTACGATTCCACTTATTAACAACTGTAGAAAGGCAAAAGGCGACACACACCATTAATAACTCTAACTAAACGGGCTGGTTAATATTTTGCTTTAAAAATATTGTTTTGACAGAGGGTAACACTTGTTTTGTGCATTGTTAGGAAAAATTGAAGCTTAACAGGGCTGTAAGAAATCTAATAAAGTCCACCATTAAATGTGTAGTATAAACGTAATATTATAGGCTTTAAGGTTAAATAACAGAATTCGTAGACTGTTGTAATTCAGGAGCGCATTAATTGTCATATTTACATTTTGTGCCGTCCCATGACATATAAGTTCCGAGCGGCTCTGCTCTGAACATAATGTGTATGAGCAACTATCTCTGGTATGAGTTCTGAGTATATCTATCATTCCGCCGTTTATCTACATGTTTCTGTAAAACATTACTTACAGCCCCTTACTTCTCTCCTTTTCTTCTGCCCCTTTTCCTATGCCGAAAGTTTTTCTCTAATCCTATAAGTTTTTTTCATTAGTTGCAACCTTTCATTTGGGATCTAGACTCTTGAAAAAAAACAAAAAGGTTTGTAAAAATCATCTCCATAAGCTTCTCATTTCACACCATATTTCAGTAAACAAAAAAGTTATGACCTAAAATTGGTAAGGTGCACGGTGCACAACCGATTTCAGATTTCTTTGTTGAAATCGTTACGGACATACTTTCCAGATTCACTCTAAAATAGTTTCTTTCATTTTATAAAGGATTTTACTGTTTTTGCTTTTGATTTTTAAAAGTCACTGTTTTGAGAAAAAGACCCGCTCCAATTTCCAAGGCAGTTTACATCTTTGGGCCAAATTTGACTTGCCTATGTCGGCTAAAATGCTTGGTGTGCCCTCATTTTTGGCCTAGTTCAATAATTAATAGATAAGACAATAATTGGCTTTAGGAGAAAGTTATCGCTGACTTTTTGTCGAATGTAACATGTCATCATGTTTTGTAGATGATTACACAAAGGCCATGCATTTATAGTAAGGTAATTGGGCACGAATCTTTACGGCAATCATTTTTAATTTATAATTATGTACCGGTATGATACGTGGACAATAGAGAACATGCGTATTCGGTCCGCTCACGAGGAAAAAGTACATAGGGGAGGAAATCTTGAATGGCTAGCTAGCTATCGGGGCTCGTTAGTCAAACCTCTGCTTTAAAACCCACGTTACCCATGGGTGTTATTACTTCATATGTTATCATCGTCCGCGCGCAAGGTCTCTAATGGTCCACCGCCCAGAATATAATTATGTCTTCTAATCGTCGTACTAATTTGAAACAATCTGGTAATTGACCCTATTCTTTCATAGGCCCTAAAGCTAAGATACTACGGCCCTGTTGAGCAAACAGCTCACTCTGAGTCAAACCATCCGGGTTAAAACAAGATCAAATGTTTTATTTCTATGATGATTGCTTTTCGTATAATTCACTTAATGTTCCACATAAAACTGCGTACTAGGATATTGTACTTTTGATCCTACCCGATGGATGTTGGAACAATTATGGTATTCGAAAACAGATTGAATCTTTAAGAGATAAGATAAATTGAAGATTGAAAACCGGCTGTTAATCTTACAAGAATCATGGGAAACACTTAACTCGCACGCCTTTATGTTATTGATGATACCATCTAGGCCAAAAAATTCTATCACATCTTAGCCTTGCTCATTTCATAATTAGTGGCAAACGAGATGAGATTAGATCGTTAAATCCTGCCACTAATCTCCCCTCCCTCCAAACCACTCATTCTCCTCCAATACACGCCCACACACACTTGCTGATTTCCAATAATAATATTGTATCCTTTATAAAAGGGTTGTTGGGAAAATCCCTCAAATCGTTTTTCTTTAAATTATAGCTAGATAGATAGAAGCAGGCGGCGTTTTAATCCCAAAATAAGAAAAACGCGTTATCTCATTCATACTTAAGTCCAACGTATTTGTAAAAACAAAACTTAATAAAAAGATTTTTTTAAAAATTATTTTATTATGATAAAAATATAACTAGACTGGCGTTACGATATTTTAGTAATTAATAATATTTTTGATAATTTTACATTTTCATTTATATTATAATGATCTTTCTTATTTATCATTGAAATATACTCTTTTAACATAGTTTATAATTATCCCTGAAGGCTCCGCAATGATCTTCACTGTGTATTAGCATGTAACTATTTGGTACTTTTTGATAATGTTATAATTTTTACACCTTGATAAAACTTTTCATTTTTGTTTAAACTCTTTTACATTTAGGACGCATTTCACACACTTGGTAGGCGAAAGAGCACACATAGGTAAAATCAGAAAGGGCTAGAACTGTACAGTTAGAAGACAGAAGTGATGATTTGAGTCGCAAAAAGAACCCCCAAAAATGTGACTTTTTTCACCAGCAACATAAAACTAAAACAATGTGACAATTTTGAATATTTGGGAACAAGGAGCTCAAGCGACGTTAGAAACAGCACTGAAATATCAGCAAGATTTGCACAGGCATAAGATCAATTTTAGAAGATAAAAAAAAGTTTTGACCAACAGACGTCCATTCAAGAAACAGAGACATCCAATGCTATATAGAACCTATTCTCATGTAAGGATGTGAGGCATGGACAATCTCAAAACCAATTCAAGCTAAACTAAAAGCTACAGAAATGTGGTTTCTTAGAAGAATGCTCAGAATTCCATGGATTGCAAAAGAAAAAAAAATAAACCAAATGATACAGTCTTGAAAGAAGCTCATAAACAAAGGGCATTAATAAAAACCTTATGAAAACGCCAGGCCTATATTCTTGGCCATATAATAAGAAAAGAAAAAGCTGAACATCTGATAATAACTGGAAAAATTGATGGAAAAAGAAGCAGAGAAAAACAAAAGAAGAAAACATTGAATGGGATACCTCTATGGCTTGAGAAAAGGACGAGTGACTGAGATATTGACAATAATAAAAAATCAGGAATTATACAGAGTGATAGGCCTACCTATCGGCCTACCTTTTTCCCTTGTGCCTTTGTTCTTTTCTCTATAAAATAACCCGGTTGGTTAGTTGTGACTTTAGTATCGTTTTTCATTTAATGTTTGTTTTTAATATTTTGTTCGCTTTTTTTATGCAAACTCTTATTAGTTCCATGCATCTTAGATCTTTTCTTTTCTTTTCGAATATTAATAGTGTTATTATTTAGCTTTCTAACCTTCCACTCCAATAAGTCGCGAGGGAGCACTCGACACATTCCGGTCCATATGGGACCGACCTTCGTCACCAGGCCGAAAGGGTTTAAAAAGTTTCTGTCAATGGTGACATTTTGTTAGTACTAGTACCTTACCCTATGCTAGACAGTAAGAAAAAAAGCTGTGAAATAAGTTTCAAGACTCGTAAAGATGAGAATGCTTGAAGAATTCTTTTAGGTATGGTTTATTTAGATAACGAAGAGGAGGGGGATAATCTGAACAAGGAATCGAGTTTTTTATGGACACTTTAGGGTATGAAAGCAAGACAGATATACAGAACTTTGCCTTGGTTTATCCAGTTTTCGTATCACTGTTTTTCGGGTGTCGAAAGCTAAATAGAAATATAGTACTTGGACCTACAGAATTTGGCCTTGGCTGCTTCGGTTTTCGTGTTACTGTTTTTCGGACGCTTTGGTTTGTCGAAAGCTTAACAGAAATATTGTACTTAGACCTACAGAATTTGGCCTTGGTTGTTTCCTTTTTCGCGTTACTGTTTTTCGAAACCTTTAGGTCTATTACCCGAATTTCATACAACAATGCTACGAGATGATAATTGTAAGAAATTATAGCTTCGGTATAGATTAAAATTAATACAATCGTTGACAATTAAATTATTCTCTCATTTGTTAAACAATTACCGCCAAGACTGTTTATCGGAAAATCGCCCCTCAAGTATTTTATTTCTGAGCCTGTCTTAATACAGCGGAGTAAACAATAATTCATTTAAATGGCGTTTACCCGGTACAGCCTACAGATAGGAATTTAGCAGCCTCTATTTGTTCATAAAGTTTGTTAGAATATTTTAAAAAAAACTGTTTTAGATCGTATCATAATTCTAATTTAAGCCCAAACTCTAAGTACGCAGTAAAACTGCAAAGAGGAATCAGATGGATTAAATATAACTGGAACATATCATTAAATAATTCGCAGTAGCCTATAAAGATAATTATGATAATAAAGAAAATAGTCAAAG
Organism: Elysia marginata; assembly: GCA_019649035.1. Classification (NCBI taxonomy): domain Eukaryota; kingdom Metazoa; phylum Mollusca; class Gastropoda; family Plakobranchidae; genus Elysia; species Elysia marginata. The sequence goes on from BMAT01006418.1 coordinate 584,298, forward strand.
TTAACTAAGTCACAGTCAAATGTCAAAAAGTTAGTATGATATTCTGCTGAGAGCACACTCCAACTAGGCAACATAATATAGTATAGTGACCATTCCTTACAGTTCTTCAGATCAATCATGTTCAAGCTTATATTTCTTGTTTTACACTTTGCTGTGAGCTGCTGGTGTGGTAATGTATTTTATAATTATAATTTTAAAGTTGTAATGCACGTTTTGAATGTGAAATTTGTTTGTATATTTATGCTTACGATTTTATATTTATGGGGTTTATTTATGGTTGAAAGATTTTTAAGGTATGAAAATAGCAGTAGAGAGAATTAGGAAGTGTCTGCGTTTACTCGTAACAATTATGGTCCGAATCTTCGATTTACAGTAGCTTCAGCACCCACCGCCTTGCCACTAAGAGAAAAACATAGCTTATACCATGTCGCCACTACGCTCCTTTATGTTTTTAGTCGCACTTGCGTTTTCCAAATTGATGTATGAGTTTCTATATAAATATATATTTTTACGCAAATTTCCTGTAAAGGGTGAACAAAGAATTATTATTCATTACTATATTATTATTATTATTATTATTATTATTATTATTATTATTATTATTATTATTATTATTATTATTATTTACTGTTTTCTCTTTTCCTAATTATGCTGAGATTTGAAAAGTATCAGGGCTTTTAACATCGTGATTTTTTAATAACTAACATTATGGAAAACGATAGTAATTTGTTTGAGGTAACCAGGCGCACCTCATAATGTTCATGCAGGTTCTTTTTTTTAAATCAATTCTCAAAATGTATTGAAAACGGTAAGCTGTTGCTTTGTTATAGTCGCAAGATATTTCATTTCAAAGCGAAAAAAAAACGTTTTAACTTAAAAAAAGATGTTTGGTTTTTTTTTTTGGAAAGGTCTATCCCAAAACTTGCCTTTAGAAGCGACTTGTGTTTACTCTAGTTTCCTGGCATTTCACCTCCATCTGCGACTATATAGAGTAAAGAAATCGTAGCTAAACATAGTTCTCCGAAATTTTTCCTTTTCTTTTTTACAATGCGTGCCTCTGGTTTGAACGAAGTTATGAAACCTACCCACGGTCAAACTAAGTGCTTCTTAGCTACACTTTAACATAAGCTTGGTCAAGATCGATGCGTTTTTAGCGGTAGATGGAAAATGTATGCACCTTAATGGAAGTTCCGACAAGATTCTTTGACCATTTTTGTTCTGTATCTAATATGCTTCCGCCCCAAGGCAAACTGACACGTGTGTATAACAAAACTGTGTTTTTTCGATTTTGTATCTATTTACAATTGTTTTTATGTTCAACTGATGTCAAAACCACCCTGGTTCATTCCCACTTCATATAGTATATATTATTAGTTGTCAAACCGACATAAGTGAGCGACTGATAACACATCACATAAGATTTTTGGATTTTTCTAAAAAAGAAACACCGTTAGTATCTGCAATTATGCATTTTAATGTTATGAAGAAAGCTATACTTTATGCATTTTCTGCTCTCTGTGTAGTTTTAGTTCTTGTCCTTTAAAGCCAATTTTATATTTTCCAGACTCCACCAACTGTTCTTCGCAGATGGTTGACAACTTGCCATAAAATAATTATTTGACGTAAATTTTGGTACAAAAGCTTCCGTCGATTAGGCCTTCTACTGCTTGATATAACATTAAGCCAATTTTTTTCTTTTCTATCGAGATTTTTCGAACCTATATTTTCCAACACTTTTTGGACTCGTTATAAAAAAAAATCTAAAAAAAAGAAAATAAAATGAAATTTTGATTACAAGTGCTAATAATTGTTGCTCCTTTTACATTTCCTTCTTTGAATAAATTTATGAAAAAGAATGTAAAAAGTATACTTGTAAATCTAAAGTGATTTTAAATTTCAGAAACGATGGGTGTTTTCTTTCATTTGTTTAGTGAAAAGCTGGCGTGAAGCTGTGTGCGCTGTGGAGCCCGACCCGAGCTCGAGTGAGAATGTACGAGGATGGGTGTATTTCTTCCAGGTGAATGAAAATGATATTCGAATATTTGCCACTCTAAAAGTAAAGAGGGTTTTTATATAGCGCTTATCCACTAATGTGCTCTAAGCGCTTTACATGGGTTCCCCGATAGGCCATTGCCAACCAAACTACCTTCTGAACTCACAGAGGAGCAGCTAGTTAAGCGCAACACTCTAGCATTCTGAAAAGATCTTTCACTGCCATAGTCGGGTACTTGTTTAACGCATGAGTGAGGCCAAGAAATGTGTGTAAATAGCCTTTCTCAAGGACTAAACGTCGACCTGCTGAAAGCAGGTCTGGAACCCCAGACCTCTTGATCTGACAGCCAATCGTCTACCACTAGACCACGACGCCCCACTGAAATAACAGGTTTTTTGTTCACCGTTATGGTTCTATTGTATTTTCATAAAATTTTTGCGACGGCATCTATCTATCCATACAAACAGAATAGGCCTATAGAAATACCTGAAGGTGCTAAACTCGATAAATCGAGTAAAACATTCTCAGTTTCCGAGTTTAATTGAAGAATATAAGACTGGACTCACGGGAAAGAAGTTTTCCAGAAGGTGCTTTCTTCGGTAGATAAATAGATAAATGGATTTATTGATTGATTGATTTCTTGGTTGAGTGAGCGAGCGAGCGAGCGAGCTAGAGCCTAAAAAGTGATATGCTACAGCACACAAATGTGTTCGAAGAAAATGTATGTGAAATTTTACAGATCTGTATTATAGCTTTCTTATGTTTAAAAAAAACGTTTAACAATTTTATGAGTACCTATACAGATTATGTAGACAGATAGATATAGATAGATGACGGAAGATTGAGTCAATAATTGATTGGTTGGTTGAGCGAGCGAGAGAGAGATAGAGAGACAGACAGACAGAGACAGAGAGAGGGGTATGTCTTGCTTCTTTTTTTCATCAAAATCAATTTATATCTTGCGAAAATTGTGTTCACACAAACTTGGTCGAGTAGTCAATAAACATTAATATTACTTTGATTTCATTTTTTTTTTCCAGAGCGGGGCAGACGATCCTGTGCAGATTGAGGTATTCTTGGACGGCTTTCGTCCCCTACGTCCTGGCTGTAAACCGCGGAAACATGGTATCCACATTCACCAGTATGGTGACATCAGCAAGGGCTGTAACTCTACTGGCGGTCATTTCAATCCGAAGGGGGTCAGCCATGGAGGCCCTAGTGCTAAGAAGAGGTGATAATTGGTTGATAGCGTTGCACATCGTTGCTATCTGTGTTGAGAAGGCTGGTGACCATTTTTTATGTATGCCTAGCTTGCTTGACTGATTATTGCTCTACTTATGCTTAATCTTGTTTATGCAGGCTCTTAGAGAAAAACACCTAGAAAAACTATGTTACTGTTCAAATCATCTCTTTTCGTTATCATACTTTTTTTCATTTCGGGATTTGTACGGTCCCACAAAATAGAAGCATGCCCATTCCCTGGCGATTTAGTTCATAAGTTCTCAGCCGTGGTCGGTGGGTCGTTGCTGAGTAGCTTCGCAGCGAAGGCCAAATTTGCATCATCACCAAAAGTAGGCCCTACTCTATAGTTTTTAACAATTGTTTTGTTTTTTTCTTTTTTGCTACCTGGAGGACGCAATAAAGCGACCACTTAATTTATCTTTAAAGGTTTTGGGTTCGGCCTTTAGATGATTGTGCCACGTCGACTCCAATATAAACTCCATCCTTTTCGTTACCATTAAACTTAATGTAAATGAAATGCCTCTTGTGTATGTACTTTGACATTCTTCTTTATCTTATTTCCGAAGGATATCAATTTGCCGCATTGAATTTGGCACTAGATTAAAAATTTTCTTGGGAATTGTATACAAGCACAAAAGACTACAAACTGCATTTTTTAAAAACTTGTGTTCTGAGAGCTAACAGTGCATAAAACAAGTTTCTTTGATCTCATCACCCCTAATGAGTCGCTTACCTTTTTAAATAGGACATAAAGTTTTCATTATCAATATTTATTAGTTTCATTATCAATGTCAATAATTATCGTTAACATCGATGGCTTTATCTTAAGTGTAACATAAATAGACTGTATTTGAAGCATAATCATTTTACGAGGTGTCACGTTGCCATTTTAATGAGGAAATGAAGTTTTCAATTTCAATCTACCCGAGCACAAAATAATCATAAAACATTGATGGCTTTGTCTTAACTGTAACATAAATAGTCTCTATGTGAAATATTTTTTTTTTATTTTAAAGTTACATAAATGTTTTATTCTCTTTTGTTGGTGTTGTTGTTTTTGTTGTCACTGCTGCTGCTGCTGTTGATGTAGACATGTCGGCGACTTAGGAAACTTCGAAAAGGATCCAAATGGAGATGTTTCTGAGATGATAGACAACGTGATTTCACTGTTCGGAGCTCAATCTATTATTGGCCGCTCAGTTGTGGTAAGTTTGATTCCGCATATTATGTGTGTGGGTGTTGGCAAAGCAGATATAAGAAAAAAAAAGGAATTGCCAGGAGTAAAAGAGACAAATTGGAGGAGTTGGGGATTTCTTAGGCATTGATTTGTTACGGCTCGGAGCCAAATTGATATATAAGATCGGAAGGCGGAAGTCGTAATAGTTCTGGCTTAAATCTTCGTCCCAACTTAGTGAACGGCCATCCCTTCCGCCTTCCTTCTTAAAGATTGAGCACCCCTTTGAGTGCTATGATAGGAAAAAAGTATTACGCAGCTTAAATAAAACGGAATTATAGCACTTTTCATACACAAGTCCTCATCTCTAGTAAGAATCGAGGTAAATTGGCGTATAGGTCTAAACTACTAAATTATACTTTTGCTTCGCCCGCTTTCATTCAAACTCCATCGTTCAATTGTACATCAAGTAGAATCTAGATTAGGTATAGATTTGGAGACAAATAATACTGAGATCTAGAAACTAATTTAGATAATCTAGATTCATATGTAGATTACGTCTAGCTGTAGAATTCTTTTTTTTAATCTAGAGACAAGTTAAGCCTAAATCTAGCCTATGTTTTATGCGTCAATGTTTCCGTTTTTAGGCTTTGGATGTCGTTTTTCTGTTTAGCCTTGGGGCCTAGGCTCTGCGTATTAATATGTTTCTTTCATTTTGCTGAAGAAGAAGGCTGAGATTCTGCCTAATACTTTCCCAACTTTAACATTACTATTCCGCTCTAAACCATTATCAAGATCGGTAGACCTACTGATTAATGCTGAGTTGTCTTTTAGATTCTAGATTTTTTATGTCATGAAATATAGTGCTCAACTTGTATAATGAGCTTTTGTATACATTGTAGCCTAGTCCTACCTTAACTTTATGCGACACCGTGTTTCTCGCCGTTCGGTTGGTAGGCGCGTCGTTTGGTTTTTTTTTATGTATTCTAGAAGAATTTCATAAATAAAGTTCAAGAAACTATAGATAACATTAATTGGTAAAACTAAAAATACGTGCACTTGAGCAAAAAACGGGGACGAAAAGAAAGAGATGGGGATAAGAAGAGGGGAATAAGGTGAAAGAGAGATTGAGAGAGATTTGGAATACTGTATAGTAAAACTGCAACTTCCTGCTGTTTATGCCGAGGTTTTTTTTCAGTCACCGTTCTCTTTCGCTGTGACAACTTTCAGAGTTTGTTACAGTTTCTCTGTAAGTCCACCAAAGTTTGCATGGGCATACGTTGTTTCAGAGGGTACCATTTTGTCAACTTTCTTACATGTCCTAAAGGTTGAGCCTAGATTGCATGCCACGTCTAAATAGCCTAGCTTGTGGTGTTGATAGCCAATGACTTAAACAAATACGTTGTAAATGATTCATCCTTATGAAAATCACACGTAGTAGTAGTGCCAAGTCTCAACTTTTTGTTTAATAAGCCATGGCAATTTAAAATAAAGAAGGCAAACAAGAGCTCTGACAAGGGTAGAGAAAAAAATAACAAATATATAGAGTAAGATTCAAACCCGCATGAATTGAATAAAGCAACTTTGTATCAAAATGAAAAGCTTACGAAATCTTTTAGCTAATCTTCAAGTTATTCTTTAACAAGCAGTGTTGGTGATTGTTGATAAGCTATGGTGCTTACTTTTCAAAACCTTTTTGTAGCAGATTTTGTTCAGCATCGTTCTACTCTTATTACTCTAATTGTGGATATTTTAATCTACTCAAAACTCATGCGCACAGCACAAAGGCGAAAAAACCTTACTGAGATTGTGTTATAAACCCTGTCAAAATGTTCCTGTTTTACTCTAGCTCCTTTTTACCGTTCGTAGCTAGTAATGCTAATTGTGGATGTTTTAATCACAACCCAGTTTAAGCAGTTCGTTGTTAATTGTCTTTCTTAACCATAAAGATTCACGAGCGTCCTGACGACTTGGGGAAGACAGGAGATAAGGGCAGTTTGTCAACTGGGAACTCTGGACCTCCCATTGCCTGCTGCGTCATTGGTTGGCATACATCATCCTAATACCAGTACTTTAAAACAGTCTTACTGTGTACCTTTGGAAAGAATCAATGAAAGTATCGGCCTCCTTCAATGTCAGTCCTCATTCCTTCAGTGTTTGTTTGCATTGTAAAATTAATAATCCCGGGTACCGGTACTTGAATAGAGAGATCTACAGGTGGAAATATAAATTCTTTAGCTAAAGAAGAGATGAGAAGAGAAAAGCTTAGAAAGAGAAAGAGACAAAATCGACACGTAAGTAAAAGAGAGAGAGATGGAGAGAGAGATGGAGAGAGAGATGGAGAGAGAGAGAGAATGAAAGCTGAAAATATAGCCGAAAGAGCCTGAACTAAAGAGAGAAATGGGACAAAAAAGAGATATACGACTTACAGAGAATAATAAAAGTATTAAGAGAAAAAAGTTGAAAATAATCTGGAAGCATGTCAAGACAGATAAGTGGAAAGAAGAGGGAAATACGAGGAGATAGATGGTGTGGAATACAAAGAAGAACCAGAACAGGAAAAGAAGACGAAAAAGAGTAAATGAAACAGGAGGATAGGCACAGGCAAGAAGATTCAAGAAGAGTAAGAGACTAAGACGATGTGAAAAAAGGCAAGTTTACATTAATTATTGAATGATTCCGAGATAATGGGACAAATTATAAATACAATGAGATGCAAAATCAGAGATTTAAAGAGAAGTAAAACAAATTTAGTTGAGGACAAAAAAGAGGCAACTTTTCACACAGCCCAGTCTATTGCCCGACCAGGTCAGGTGCATCTCAATTACTAGTATGGAAATCTGCAGTTCAAGAGCAAAATAAGTAAGCCGAAACTACAGTCAAATTATCTTAAAGTTGAGGAAATCCGGTACAACTTACTGCAACGTGAAGAAAAATTTTATATCGCAGTAGAAAAAAGCCGGGCACCACAAAATAAACAAAATATGTATAATAATCAGTAATTCATAATCAATGTTTATGTATATCATTTTAAAAAGTTTTTTTAATGGCAGCAAGTTACTGATACAATCATGTTGAAACATCTCACTTCAAAATATGTTACGGGCACTTAAGAAGTGTCATAATTAAAATTTTAGTATGCCTCAAAAAGAGTCAAATCACTATTATTTTTTCACTTTTGACTTTGTCAGAAGCGTTGCGTAATCAATCGCCTGCAGAAACTCCACCTACGTCGGCTAACCTTTTTTTTAAATTTGTTTTGGCGGTTTTTTTTTAATTTAGGCTCTAAGTTTATTGGTTTGCGATGGTTTTCAAAGGTTCGTCTTGTAAGGCCCACGGCTTTACCGGCGATCATTAGAGACCTTTAGCACACGCACCGTGTCTCAATACGCGTACGTGAAAATCGGGAAAACAGATTGAGAAACTATAAAAATAATGAAACCAGTTTCTAAAAATAGACCCACAGACGTTCGCGTCATACTCACGTGCTGCTGCTTAAACTCTGTACTAACTAACTTGTCGCCGTCCACATTGCGACCAAGACGCTGGTTTTACCGAGGCAGATATTTAAGAGGGGATACTCTATATTTTCAAGGCCTTAAATGAGGCTATTACAGACTTTAAGCAGCAACACGTGAGTATGACGCGAACGTCTGTGGCGTCTATTTTTAGAAACTGGTTTCATTATTTTCATAGTTTCCTCAATCTGCTTTCCCGATTTTCACGTACGCGTAGTGCGACACGGTGCGTGTGCTAAAGGTCTCTATCATTTAATAGGACTAGGCGAATCTCAATACATTGATTTATTTTTTTCCTGCTTTATGCTGGAGCATAGTGTTCGTGTTTGGTATCCGACAACATTAGAATTGCGTCAGGATTATGATTTTAGGATAATTCTTTTAGATAAGGACGTTGTTATTGACGCATCCTGCATAATAGTGCCAGGCACAATATTGACGCAACCTACGTTAATAGTGCCAAGCGCTATTGACGCATCCTGCTAGAATAACGCCCTGTTATTCCCATCTTTTAATAGATGCAAAACTCTTGTCTGTTTCAAGCAACATTGTATTTTTAAGGGCTTCCCTCTGTCTTCTTTTTCTTCTCTGCCTTGTCTCAATGTTGGATATAAAATTGCATGGTTTCAAGTGATACATCACAGTATGAGTTAAAAAAAACAAAAAATTGAAAATTATGTTCAGTCACAACAGCAAAAGTCCAGAAAATTAGAGTTGAGTCCGTGTCATTTGAACCTGGATAATTTGAATAAAGGCAGTCAGTCGTGATATTTCGAACCCCAATGGAGTTATTCAGAATTTGACTTATACATGTACCTGAAGTTATAGATCTAGTATACTATATACTGTTAGTGTTAGGCCTACATGAAAGTATCAAAATTATAGTTTAATTTAAAAGAGCAATAACTTACACTATAGTGCTAAATCCTCCCCAGGGGGTCCGGTGGCCTACAGACAAGCAATGCTCATGTTGAGCTACACGAAATACTGCTTCATGGTTGGTAATCTAAAAGCCTACATGTTTGAAACTTTTAAAGTCGTGAAAGTCATTGAGGTGTTGTTCGAAACGCAGCCGAGCACAGTCCGGGCCCCTACTGGTTGGGTCGGTGTGAGTATAATGTGACCGGCTGAGGCGAAGTCATAGTATCCCCGCTAGTCTCTGGGTGGCAGCCCATAAATTGTCATTGGGACCCAAGCCCTGAGAGCACCTTTGAAGTGGAATTGGGCTTGTAAAAATACCCTTCAATCAATCAATCATTGAGTTGTTAAGATTGATGCTCCTCTCGTAATTTCAAAAGATGCACTGGGATTGGATGGTAAAAGCCTACATGCTATTTTAATTGTTGGTTCTCTCTAGAATTCAGGGGATGCATTGGTTGCAAAAACTAAAGGTCTATAGCTGTTTTCATTGCAGCTTTTCTCTTCATTTCAGATAATACATTATCGTGTATCTTCTGTTAACAACAGTTCTGAAACTTGTAAAACGTCCCTCAACTCTTTCAGGTCTACAACAGAAGATGAAGTTAAAAACATTATCAAGTCTATGCCCAATAAGACATGTTCACTCGATGCTTTTCCAACTTGTGTGGCCATCCAGTATGCAGATCTCCTGAGTCCGGCTTTGACGCACTTAATTAACTGTAGTTTAGATTCTGGGGAGATGCCTATCTTGCTGAAGAGAGCTGTAGTACGACCCCTTTTTTAAAAAGTTGGGCTTGATGTAAACGATTTTAAAAACTATCGCCTTTTCTTTCAAAAATCATTGAAAAAATAGTTGCAGTTAGGCTTCAAGAATACAAGAATAATAATAATCTTTGCTCAAAGTTTCAGTCAGCTTACAAAACTAATCATTATACAGAAAGAGCTCTCCTTAGAGTGCTTGATGATATTATACGTCTTAAACCTTTTAAACAACCTATTATGCTTATTTCGTTAGATCTTAGCGCAGCTTTTGACACTGTTGATAAAGAAATACTGATTGAGAGACTAAAGTCATATTTTGGTATTTGCGAGAAAGCTTTGAGTTGGCTATTCTCCTATATGAGCGATCGCTCAATGTCAGTTGCACTGGAAGGACATTTTTCTAATCCTAGTACTGTTAATTTTGGTGTACCACAAGGTTCAGTTCTTGGTCCTATTCTTTTTACCATGTATACTGCACCTTTAAGTAAAATAATCAGCAAGTTTGAATATGATTTTTATTTATATGCTGATGATACACAGATTTATCTGCCAGTCGAAGGAGATAGCTAAGCCCCGAGTAAAGTAGAGGAATGCTTGAGTGAAATCAAAGAGTGGATGACACGAAACAAGTTGAAGTTGAATGAAAGTAAAACAGAAGTGTTGATTTTTTCGAAAGGGGCTAAAAGTTTTGATGAAAGTTATGTGAATTTTGCTGGAGAGAGAATCGCTGTACCTACTAACGATTCTGTAAGAAATTTAGATTTTTATTTTGACTCTCGTCTGTCCATGGAACAGCATGTCAAAAAAGTATGCCAAGCTTGTCATTTCCATCTTGAAAAACATTGGAAAAATTAGAAACTTTATTGATTGTGAAACAGCCCGTATTTTAGGCCATTCATTTATTACCAGCTGTTTGGATTATTGTAATTCTCTTTTAGTTGGAATCCCAGCTTATCTCCTTGAAAGACTACAAAAAATTCAGAATAAAGCAGCTAAGATTGTCCTAAAGAAAAAGTGTGAAAATTCAGTTGAACTCTTAAGAACTCTACACTGGTTACCAATAAAGAGAAAAATCGATTTTAAAATTGCATGCCTTGCTTTTAAAAGTTTAAACGGGCTTGCTCCATGCTATCTTGAAGACCTAATACATCTTTATCAGCCCGTAAGAATTCTGCGGTCTTCTAGTGACTTTCTTCTGGCAACAAAGAGAGAGGTTTCTAAGCTAGATGAGAGGGCTTTCTCTGCTTATGCTCCGAAAGTATGGAACATTTTGTCTCTTACTACCAAACAATGTTTAACTTTTCAGTCTTTTAAAACAAATCTAAAAACAGAATATTTTAAGTTGTGTTACTCTGCATAGTCTTTTATCATTTTATGAAAAACTTGACTTGTTCATATGTTTTTGGTGATACGTCACCGCATCTACATTTTTTAAAGCTTATTATAAACATCTTTTCGATATTAATCAATATAAATGATTACACTAGAAACGGGTTTAATTTTCTCTATTTCAACATATTTAGCTTGATTTTTTTTTGCTAATAAGTGTGAATATGGCTGCTTTTAGACAATTAACTATTTATACATTTCATTTAATTTGTATTGTAGTACTCGGTTGCGTTTGAGGTTAAACTTCTATTCTACATTGTGTATAACTTTTACTTTCTTTACCGACATATTAACGGATGTTTATAGATACATTTACATGATTTTAATGCATTTGATTTTCCATTCTCATTATAATAATTTTTATCAGTTTTTTTTAATGCTTAGTATTAGAGTAGGACCAAAATGTTGGTGTAATACTTTTAATGCATTTCTATTGTATTTGTAGAGCTTTTTAAGTTTATGTGATGTCACACTATTTTACAATGATCTGTATTGTTATGAAGCAACCTTTATATTCCTATATATTAGCGCCACTGAGCACTTTTTAGTGGATTTTAGGCGCTCTATAAATAAATTATTATTATTATTATTGATTGGAAAAAACCTGAAACTGTTTTAATTGTTGCTCCCCTCTTGGGTTTAGAAGATAGATTGAATGGTAAAAACCTGCAGCTATTTTGATTGTTGCTCATGTCTCTGAGTTCAGAAGGTGCACTGGTTGGTAAGAATGTGCAGCTGTAGTTTTAATTGTTGTTCCTATCTTGTGTTCAGAAGAAAGCCTGCAGCTGTTTTGATTTTTTATCCTGTCTTGAGTTCAAACGATGCATTAGTTGGTATAATCCTGCAGCTGTTTTAAATTGTTGCTCCTATCTTGGTTTCAGAAGATGCATTGGTTGGTAAAAGCCTGCAGCTGTTTTAAATTGTTGCTCCTATCTTGGGTTCATAAGATGCAATGGTTGGTATAATCCTGCAGCTGTTTTAAATTGTTGCTCCTATTTGGGTTCATAAGATGCAATCGTTGGTAAAAGCCTGCAGCTGTTTTAATTGTTGCTCCTCTCTTAAGTTCAGACGATGCATGATTTGATGGGGAAAACCTAATTGTTGCTCCTCTTTTGGGTTCAGAAGGTGCATTGGTTGGTAAAACCTGCACGCGGTTTTGTTTCTCCTCTGTTACAGTGTTACAGTTGGAAAATGGTCAATCTCTAGGGAAACTCTGTAAGTCTACACCAGTACAATCACATTAGTCCCAAGATGCGTGGATAACAACGTCCTTTGGATAAAGGCCCTATTTGACTTTTTGTTTCATAATTTTTAGCTCCAGCGGAACTCGCCGGCGGCCGCAGCCAAAAAAAAATATCCGCCTCCGCTTGATATTTTGAACATCTGGTGCGGCTGTCGGCCAGGATGCGGGAACTCTCTTTGCAATTTTCCAAATTGACGAGCAGTTTTGATGCGGGCTCGTGACACCCGTCACGGTGTGCGTCCCGATCGCCACGTGTATGGCAGTTTAATGGGTCATGAACACTCAATGGGTGCCATCTATATGCATGCCTTTAATCACAAATTCTGTGGGTGTATTTACTTTGCGGCACTAAACTTAAACAATAGTAATCTAATATCCCATTTGGGGTACTGCATAGTTATAACCAATAGAGGAAAATAATACCATTTTGCGGCACGACTCGGTTTATTCAATGAATCGCAACAATGTCGATACTGGAGATGGTGTCATGCGACAGAACGACTGAGAAAGACTATGATCTCAAAAGCTGGAAAAATAGAAACCGGCCAAGAATCCCAAAAGAACATCAACAAAGTAAGAAAAGCAATGTGGCGGCTGCGCAGAAAAAAAAACCTCACCTAGTATGTAGAAAACTCAATAGGAGGCAATAAAGACTCTATATGAACCACATCCCAAGCATCCAACACAAGTAACTGCGTTATAATAATAATAATAATAATAATAATAATAATAATAA
>BMAT01006418.1:648147-664864 GCA_019649035.1 Elysia marginata
TTTTTCCTTAGGTAATAATATGCAACTTTTAATTAAAACCTCCCCCCCCTCCCTGTTCATTGAACGGGTACACAGCTAGTGTTATGATATTTTAGCATTACCGATATTGCTTAATGCACTCTGTAGGGAGGTAGTAAAGTGTTAGTTTTGTCTTTCAACGTTATTTTTTCCTCTTTTTTGTTGTTGATGATTTCCTGTTTTTATCCCTGCATGTAACCTTTGTAGCATAAAAACATGGGATGGTGGCCTGAGAGGCGCTGTTTGGTAGGCTTAATCTTATATGATTTCTGTTGGCTGTCATTGGGGTGTTTAGATGACAGAATGGTCAGTTTGTTACCGCTGGTTTTAAAACTTTCCATCTTTAAAGGTAGCGATGGTTAGCCCAGCCACCATCAATAGGCAGGTCAAGTATTCTGCCTTGTTTGCAGTTAACAGACTGAACGGTGTAGGCAGTAGCCAATTTTTCACTATTCTGAGGGTTTGATAATCAGCACTTGCATGCTGAAGATTGAGCTCAGAAGCACTGCTTCATTTTCCAACCCCATTCTTAACTTGTATCAGAATTTTTTTTTGAGCTAGCTTTTCATTAAAAAAAAAAAAAGAAAAAATCTTTACTACTTTCACTTTTGGGTTTTATCTTAGCAAAGGTTACTGCAGAAAAAGGTTTAAAATTTACAAAACTTTAAAAGGAGGGTAGATGTAAAGACCTATTGTTACTTTTGGGTGGCAGCGTGGCAAGCCTCGAGATCTGGAGGTCGCGGGTTCAATTCCCGACCATGCCATGTTGCAACTGCCTTGGGAAAGCAATTTACCCTAACTTTCCCCAGTCCACCCAACTGTAAAATGGGTACCCAGCTACAGGCAATCCTTGAATTTGTGATGCGCGCCTGCAACACTGTGCATATGGGTTGAAAGTGGCCTTCAAATGTACTGGTCAGCTGGGGCATTAGTGGCGCTGCTCTATGGAGACAGTTACGCTGAGTAACAAAGCTAGATTTCCCAAAAGGGATTAATATAGTATATAAAATAAATAATAAAAATTTTTAAAAATAGATAAAAATCTATAATTTTTTTTGTTCTTATCTCTTTTTCATTTTTTCCAGTTGTTTATTGATTACAACCTCTATGGAATGAATCTCGTGAATGTAGCAGCATTGAAATTTCGACAGCAGAGAAAAGGTAATTTCTTAAAAGGGCTGAATAAAATGTGCACTGATATTCAGAGCATTTCTCTACAAATCCTAAATTTTCTGTTTCTTGTTTTTTTTTGGTTTTTTTTTGTTCAAAGAAAAAATGTGTGAATTCTTTAGAATGAAAAATTCAAATGTTTTTGTTTTAATTGAAACATCAATATGATATTGTAGTATGTCTTATCTTAACATGTCTTGTTAATTCAAAAATAAAATACAAAGAAGCTATATCTGATGCGTTTTAAAAGAAAATATGTTGCATATTCTTCAAACAGATAAAAAGAGTGACAGTCAAGACAAAACTAATTCATCCCCTCAAAATGTGTCTACTGGAAGTTTGCTAGCGTCATCTTCATCATTTTCATCTCTACCTGAGAATCACACTTGGAATGTGGAAAATATCCCAAGGTACAAAGAGGATCATATCATAGATTCACTGTTCTTGTTTATATTTATTGTTTTCATTGTCATCTGAAATATATTTACAGACTGCATTTAAAGTCTGCAAGGTAAAGAAGCTTTTGATGATAGGGCCTTGATTTGTCCATGGACACAGCAAAATGATGTGGATATTTCTTTATTAGTGAGCAAAGTTCTTTTTCAAAAGTTTATTAACAATTATTCTCTTCATATGGAAGATTTTCTCGTTAATTTTTTTTTTTGCTCGTTCCCAACCTTTTAACAGCATTAACTCAGAATTTTTGGATGTAGAATTGATTTCACCATGTAAAAATGCTTTTATAGAGCTTTACATTTACATATAGATATATATCTCCATATGACCTAAATCTGCAATAGCACCACTGTTGTAGACCTGTTTTAGATTTTTCTCTGTCTAATCCTCAGTGAACTGTTGCTCCCGGATAGTGTAGAGAGGCAGAGTGTTTGTGAACTTGAGGTTGATGTGGTGGCTGCAGACATTCTCAACAGGCAGGAGCTTACCAGTAAGCCAAATGTTTTGCTGCACTTGAAAACTGACAGTTTGTATAGGGCCAGGTTGATTTTGAAACTTAGTCCATGTTATCTGTTTTCAGCTTTGTGGGTAAAAAAATCTCAATATTGCCAGCTACAGAATTTTTTTATGATCAAAAAGAAAGGAGACAAAATTGTGTGTAAACATAATACATGCTATTGACCTATTCCTTTTTTTTAAATACAGAAAGACAAGTTTGAATAGAGTCAAAGGGATGAAGTAAAGAGACACACTGTTTACAACATAAGTATTTCTCTAGGGGCCATGAAAAGTTCAAAAAGCGTAACTCTCTATTTTTTTTTGCTGTGCAAAGTAAGTTCCGTTTTTTTTTTTTTTAAATAATTATATTTTGTTTGTGTTTTAAATAGCAGACTTATACACCACACATAAAATAAAGTTTAGAGTCTTAGCCGCTTTATCATAAAAAAATTGTTAGGTTTGTGTATCATCCGTCTATGTGATATTTTGCATTGCAGACAGCATAGGGGCAAATCCTGGCTTGGCTTCATTGTGGGAAGATGAGAGGCAACGCTGTAGAGGTGCTGGGGAATCTTCTCAAATAGAGCCAGAGCCCTCTCAAGGTTAGAAAGCATTATCAAATGTTAACAACTTGTGGAATTAGTATAAAAGCTTTCAATCACAATGCAAAATAATCCTATGAGGGTAATCAAACCTTTCAATACAAGAATTCAAACAATAAAATTTTTTTATCTGTTTTGCTTAGAGCAAAGTGTTTTCATGGAAATCGTGTCTTGTGTATGCATGCAGAACGAGCCTTAAATTTGTCCACATAACCATTGTCTGCATTATTATATATTCTCCAGAGAGGCATGATGTTGTTTCATCAGAATCAGAGATTGAGTTGATGAAACAGTTTCTCACTATTGTACAAGACCAGCAAGCATACAGGTAGTTGCAATAGTGTTTAAAAAAAATCAAAGGAACAGAAAATTGTATCCCTTATTATCATTCAAGAACAGTTTCTTCTGTGACTGTAATTGGTTTCTCTTAAACATTTGTAATATTTTACTATTTAAAGATTTAGTCAAACATAACACACTTGAATGTACAATTTTGCAAGATCTGATTTAATTTGCTTTTTTTTTCTTCTTCGAATTTTTGTTTCCTTTTTAAATAAGTCAGACTAATCAGGGGAAAAAAGCCTTAGCTGTGTTGGTCTGTCACTGCTGATATCCTGTGAGAAGAAAATCAAAGTCTACTCCAATGTTTTTCTGTTTTAAGAAAAAAACCAGCATAAGCAGTTGTTTGTATCACAAGTTTTACTGGGTACGCTTTCTGTCGGCTTTCTTTGGTTTTATCAAATGTATGTATTTTATCTTTGAAGGGATACCCAGTCTGACAGCAGCCTCCTGTCTCAATCACTATCACAGCCTCAGAGTCAAATATCAAGACAAGGTAAGACAATTTTCTTCTTTGAAAAAAAAAAGAACAGTTGACCTTGTAAATGTAAGTACATTTTTCTTGTTTGTGGGTACAAATTCTATTCTTTGATGGTATTTCTAATGCAGCCTCCTCAATCCTTTTTTTTTTTTACAGACTCAAAGTCCAGCTCTGAAGGAACTGTTATCTTGGATAATGAGAATGAAGAAACAGTCGAAGATGTTGAGAGAGATGATAGACCAATCATCAGCTTGGATTCAATCAAGAAGGTTGTTTCCTTGAGCCAGAGTTTTTCTAATGGTGCTTCACAAAAAGGTGAATTTTTGTCTGAGTGTAG
This sequence comes from Elysia marginata, assembly GCA_019649035.1. Classification (NCBI taxonomy): domain Eukaryota; kingdom Metazoa; phylum Mollusca; class Gastropoda; family Plakobranchidae; genus Elysia; species Elysia marginata. The sequence goes on from BMAT01006418.1 coordinate 652,049, forward strand.
AGAAACAGGATAAACTTTCACTGACATGCTTGAAAAAGAAATTTGCAGAAGATAAAGTGTCCAAAAAAATGAAACTAATATGCTTTAATATGTTGAACTTAAAATTTAGGCCCTTGCGGCAAATAAATACCTAGCTATCCTACAACCACGAATTAAGGAAATATTTTTATACACAAGTTGTTGTTTTTTAAGTTTTAATGCTTTTGAAAGGTGTATGAAAGTTTGATTTTGCTTTTACCTATACAGACTGTGAGCCACCTTATCTTTCTTTGCATTTAATGCAGTGTGTTGAGACAAAAATATCGCGTTAGCTGTTGGTTGGTTCTTTTTTTTTTATTGTTTGCTTTTTTGTATTTTTGTTTAGCAAAGTAGTTGCTGTGAAACAGACAAAGCATTTTCTGCACCAAAATTTACTTAAATGTAGTGGCCAACAGTAAACAGAAGTAATCAACATTATCTTTGGATGATTTCTCTGAGCGTTAAGCTAAATGTCTCACAATTTATTCAAATGAGTCGTAAGTCGCGCAACCTAGTTTTGAGATATATAGGCTTTCAAAGTTTGATGGGTGTTCAGAAGTCAGTTGTCTAAACAATTTTCTTCTCCTCTGAAATATTTTAAGTCTTAACCCTGTCGACTTCAAAGGGTTGTTACCTCACACAGAAGCATGATAGAGCTTTTCTGTTTGTGATAATTGGAGCTCAGAAAATATACTCTTCTGCAATACCATTATCTTAGTACTTTACAATTTCGACTTAAGATTCATTTTGACTGGTTGCAAGACAAATAGATACAGTCTGCAGCTTTGACTGGATCAAAGGCATTCTTCATTGTGCCTACCATGAAAGCTAAATAAAATTTTTAGTTCCTCTGCTGTCACCAAAAATTTGTCTTGATTTTTCAGACTCACAAGATCACAGTGTCGCTGACATCTTGGCCTCTTTGTTAGAGGAGGCTGGGCCAGCTTCATCTCAGGTCATCAGTCTGGAGGAAAAAGACAGTGTTCTTAATCAAAGCATCCTAAGAGATGAGGAGTATGATGAAGAGGATGACAAAGAAACACTCCTAATGAGTCAAAGCTTGCAACAAAATGACAAGGATGAAAGGTACATGGTTGCCCTAAGTTGTGAACAGATCTTGTGAATTAAAGCCCACATTGTTGTATGAAAAGAATTATTAATGAGATAGGTGATTGGTCTAGGATGGAGTTATAAATTGAATCTGAGATGGTCTTTACCACTTATTGCATTGTCAGTCTTTTTTTTTTTTGCCACAATCTCGTTGAAAATCCTTTTTATTGTGTGTATAAAGAAAAGGAAAAGATTCATCTCTCATCATGGATTTCTTTTATTAGTATACATTAAGTTTTTTTAATGCAGATACTCACCCTCAAATTATTTTTACATACTTTATAAAGTTCACTCATCAGGCTGGTTGTAAATAGGGTTTGAAGTATTTTTGCAAGAGTAATCACTGAAGTACAAGAAGGAAAATTATCTAAGCCCGTTCACATTTTCCCCCACGTAAGTTGTGGCATATCATGCTGATTTTTTCATCTTTGGTATAATTTGTACTCTTGGTTTAGCTCAGAAATTGCTTTCAAATGGTTGTGATTTTTACTTCATGCGTCTTGAAGACTTACTTGTCTTTGCTTCTACTGACATGTGTGATGCAATGGGCTTACATCATTTGATTGAAAACATTCAAAATAATCATCAGGCTGTATCCAATTAAGGCTATTGGTCTACATTTTAACGCATTTGTTTCTTCATTATTTTTGTTTTTATGGACAGATTGAGTTTTACAGCTTTGAAAAATGAAGCACAGCAAGGCCACACAAGCATTTCTATTGCCATGGACACTGATGAAGATGATGATGAAATTGATTTATTACCTCAGTTTGATGGAGCATCAGACCATGTTTCTAGTAAGTAAAAGCTGAGCTTTAATGTTTATGAGTCAATGATTGTTTTGAGGATTTCACAATATTGAGTTAATATTTTCTTATCACATATTTTTGTCCTTTCATAATTTTATGTTGAAAGAATCATAACTAGCTTCTAAGTACTCTCAGGTATAGTTTATTACAAAGTATTGAGAGTACATTTCAATACAAAGTAGATTTTTGTATTAAGAACTCTAACTCATAAATATCCCTAACGAATTGCATCTGATGTTCCTGGTTACTTCAAATTTTTTATATTTATAAAGAATTCCTCCCTTATCATGTAACGCAAGCAACTAAAACACACACATCATATATTTCAAAGAAGCAAACAGCATTTCTGGTCTATCATGTTCTTTTCAAAATTAAATAAAGTCAATCAAACATTCTGCCTCTACTGGTTTCAGGTTCATGGTCAGAGGCAAAGTATTTTTTTTGTTTTCTTTTTCATGTGTCTGCCTTGCCAGTAGCAAAATAATTTCTGTTTGCTTTTTTTTAAATGGATATACATCTTCTGTCTCATTGAAGTTGGCTTCCCCCTTTTTTTTAAAATCCTTGTAGGAGCTAAAAAGACATCAGACTCAGCTCACAACTTGGCAGAGACATCAAATCAAAATTTGTCTTCACCTGAAAACTCCAGCCAGCAAATGCCAGGGCAGATGACAGCTGATTCTTTAAGTCTAACCCCTAGACAGGATATGAGCCAGTGGACTGGAGATAAATCACATGGCCAGGGATATCCTTCAGACCACAGTTCAGGTTTCTCACACAGCCAACAAGGGACAAATGTTTGGCCTGGGTCAATGTCTAATAACTGGCAGGGTCAAAGTCCAATGTGGCAACAACAGCAGCAGAGGGTGCATAACTGGTCTCCACAGCATCAACAACAGGCCCCTGTTTACCCCCAACAGCAGACGCCTTTCAGGGCCACATCACCTTTTCACTCACCTCCTCACAACTCATTTGCCTCTCCTGGCCATATATCATCAGGCTTTCAGACATCATCCCCATCTGTCAATCAGCACAGATCACCATTTCAATATCCTGGCGGACATGCACAGTCTCCTTCATCCAGTCAGCAGCAGTACGCAAGTCAGGCATACCAGAGCCCTTACCAGTCCCCAGCTTCAAGCAACCACAACTATCAGCAATCCCCACAACCTTACCAGTCACCAACAACCCCAGGAGCCCAATCTTACCAGTCTCCAATGCCTTATGCCTGCAAACCTTATCCATCGGGAACATCATATCAAGGCTCAGGCTATCAGTCTTCTCCTAGTAGTCAGATTTACCAATCTCCCACATATCATCCTGGTTCCAGTAATGGTGGGCAGATATATCAGTCTCCCTATCAGTCACCTCATCAGGCATACCCTCCATCATACTCAACTCCTGGCTATAATACTCAACAGCAATCTGGCTGGTCCCCACGAAGAGACTTTCAAGGGTATTTTCAGCCAGGTCCACCGGGTGTACCTCAACAACAACAACAGCAGCAGCAGCAGTCCCCTGCCAACTGTCCTGCTGGTGCTAGCATGCATTCACATTCTGGAGGTAATTCTCAAACAGCCCCTGGTCACTGTGGTGACCATACAACCTCACAAGCTTGTCATTCGGGCAGTTTCAGCAACAGCACCCCTTTCTCCTCTTCACATGATTCCACTAGTCTTATGGAGGATACAACCAAAACTACCTCAAAGTCTCAGCAATCTCAACAACACATCTCTTCATCAAGTTCACTAGGAGTCGCAGGTCAAAGGGAGACTAATTTGAAAAAGCAAGCATCTGATGTGTCAGAAGACTCTGAAAGTTCCCAAAAGCTTGAAGGTATCTCAAAAGAATTTAAGTCTCCAAATAATGCCAGTTCACACCCGTCAGAATCGGTCACCAATAAGGAGATAGTAAGAAAGCCACTCCAACCACAGACTGCATCCTATGCTCGAGCTCTACCTCGCCCAACTACCAGTACCAAATCCTTGGAAAATGCTGTTCCTGATCAGCTTGAGAAGTCTGCGACTGCCACACCCAGCCAGCCTAATGCAGACAAGTCATATAGCTCACCTAGCAACAAAATATCTACCTTGGATTTCAACCCAGTGAGCAGCACAGCTAATACTTTCAACTCTGGCACTGTTGAGAAGTTGGAAGAGAAGCCGGTAGGTGTGGATGCCTCTGCTACACCAATGATCCAGCAACTTTTGATGGAAGAGTCTCCAGCTAGAAAGAATATCAAGCCTAAAGACAGGTTGGCAGCCTCAGCTGCTGGTATGAGAAAGCCTATGCCTAGCCCAAATCCACCCAAGCCAAAGAAAAAATCTAAGATTAAGTCAAGCCCTCATGAAGCTAAGCCCCCTGGACGCCCACGCAGCTCTAGTGCCTCCTCTCCTGCTCACCCCATGATGGATTTCAGAGGAGGTTTTAGCCCCCATCACTCGACCATGGTGAGTCAGCATCATATGCAGAGTAAAGCAGGCAGGTCTCAGTCTATCTCACTTCCATTTAACAATGATCCTGGGATGGTCCGATCACCTCAAGCTTATGGTTGGAACCAACCATCACACATATCACCTCAACAGATGCAGTGGCGCCACAGTTATCCTGCATGGCAGCAGCACCATCATTACCATCCTCAACCACAACAGCAGCAGCAACCGCACCTTTGGGGAAACAATCAGTGGCAGGATTTCCCTAACCCTGCCTCCTATGGAAATGGAGGAATTGCAAAAGATTCTACAGAAAATCAAAATTTCACTCCTGCCAGGATGCAAAACAGGTCATACAGTGCAGATGCAGCTCTTTCTCCGTCTTATACAGGTAGCATGTCATCTAGACACCCCTCCCAATCAGATAGTCAGAGCTCTGAACAAGGAAGTTGTATTGATAACCAAGGAAATGCCTCATGGCACCAGGGAAGTTCTGCTTGTGGTTCAAAAGGAGATTTATCTGGTAACATTAAAGACACATCCTCCCTCTCAAGTTTGCTTCAGCTCGTATCAGATGTTGGCTCAAGTTCTGATGAAACTGGATGGGACAATGTTGTTACAAATTTATCTAAGAACCAGCATAACGGCAATGGAGATATCAACAGTAAAAAATCCTCTAACTCAGAAAGTACAAGTCAGGCAAGCCCATCTGTAAAGGATTTTATAACATTGGAAACTCCTGTAAGACCTAATGATAAATCAAATGGGAGTTGCATCTCCTTTGAAGAGTTTGACCAGACAGAAGAAGAATCTACCTCAGATAATAAAGTTTCTACCAAGGTCCACCCCCGTCTGGGTAAGCAAAATAGGTTAAAGAGAATGGGGCCAAAGCTGAGTCGGGCAGGTGAACTGGGTTTGGGGGACAACGCAGATACAAGCGAGACTGTAGCAAGCCAGCCAAAACGCTCTGAATCTGTTGCTCACAACAGCAATACCATGAGCCCAAACCCTTGGTACACTTACACTTTCCATGTGCCTACTCCAGTTTTCAAAAAGCTCAAATTTTACCAGAGTGCCCATGCTCGCCGTCAAACAGTTAAGGTTGTACGGATGCATCCAATGGATGCACGTCGATATAGCCTCCTTAAGATTGGTCGTGAGGTGGTCAGGGTTGCACGACTGACCCCACAAGAGCTAAGAAGCTATAATGTGACTTTCCCACCACCATCCCAGTACGTCTCATCAGATGGTTCCTCAAACAGAGTCAATTTAGACATTCCCACTGGCAGCGGAGACAGCCACAACGGCGATGGGACTGCAGAAGAGGGCAGCATTTCCTTTGACACTGACTTCCCTCCCAACAAGGTGGCTCCTCCTAGCTCATTTGATTCCAGCCATGTGACAGCATCAGTTCAACGCTCAGTTGCTCCATCCAGCAACAGAGGTTCTCCACGATCAGGTTCACCAGGTGCTGCAAGTGCTGGTGGTTTAGGAGACTGGACGAGACAATCTGATCAGCACCAGCAACAATATGGGTTTTGTGGATACAATGGTGGTGGCCTCAGCTCCAGTAGAATAAGCAACAATCTCTACTCTAGTCAAGGTCCTGGCGTAAGACCCCAACAAGGGGACTATGCTTACAATCACCAACACCAAGAACAGGGTTTACAATCTTACTCTGCCCAGAGGCCAATTCCCCCAGGAAACACAGATGCCAGGTCCTTTACTACAGGACCTGTGGGATTTTCCATGTATGGGGGCCAGAAGATGGATGAATATCCGCCTATAACACCTTCCACATCTGGACTTAACAATCCTGTGAGCTACAATTCAAATTATCACAGTGGTTTTGTGAACAATACATCATACCCTTATCCTCACCATTATCATCAGCAGCAACAACAGCAGGTATTTTGTCAGCCCTATCAACAAACACATCAACAGCAGCAACAGCAGTACCAGCTACAGCAGCAGCAGCATCATCATCACCATCAACAGTTTCATCCTTTGCCTCAGACAGATCACAGCAGCTCCGGCACAGAGCAAAAAAACGAGCTGCGTTCCCCAGGCCAGCATGGGCTAGCAAGCAAAATTGATAGTGAGGGCACTCAGAGTCACAGTGGTGTCTACACATCAGCCAGTGGCGCCCTCTCTGTCAATACCTGGGTGAACGCACGCATCAACCATGCTGACTCCAGGGCCAACATCAAGGATGAATCAAGATCCTTTGTGGATCAGGTTATTTCTTCTCAGCCTTCTCAACCTAATAGTGACGATGGTGGATGGACTAGAAACAAAGCTGACTTGTTGACAAAAGAAGCTTATCACAAAAAGAAAAAAATTCGAAGAAAAAAGAGAGGAAGCTTGTCTTTGAAAAAGTCCAAGAGAGAATCAGATGGGATAGAGGCATTTGACAGTTTAGATGGCAGTGCAAATTCCGATACTGATAAAGAAGCACCCTCGTCATATTTTACTCAGCTCAAAACAGATGCCAATGGAGACTTGCCCACTAAAATTGTACTAAAAAATATAAAGTCTTTGCGTTTGAAAATTCCCAGGCCTTATTCTGAATGTACAAACAACAATGGAAGCCTAGATTTGGTGGGAGAGGAAGATCGGGACCCTGTTTCTGACTCTCACGAGCAGCTATCTGATGTCTCCAACAAGACTTACGATTCTGTTCAAACAAATGTTGATTCTCAGTCGGAAGCAAGCAAAGGGAGAACATCTCAACAGGGCTGTAGAAAGGCTAAGTTGCGCTCTATATATTCTTCACAGCGTCCTGGACAAAGGAAGCAAAAGAAAAGGAAAGAGAAGCCTGAGCCTCTAAAGGAAGGTGTGCATTACATCATTATTGGGAAATTCAAAGGTTATAAGTCCATGCTGGTAAAGATTAAGAAAGCACCTGTTTTGCCAGGGGAGATAGTCTGCGCTGAAAAGTTTGATAAGATGTCTGCGAAAGATATAGTGAGACAGGTGAAAATTACGCCTATACCACTGGGTCAGAATATCAGGACAAACTACGGTGATATACCAGGGAGCCCTGAATTCAAACACCAAGTCCCTAGTGTGGGATTTGATGGTAGTCAGTCCATTGATAACACACCTGAAGAATTGCCTAGCCGTTCTGAACGACAAGGCAAGCGACGTCAAAAGTTTAAATCTGCTTATGTAAAAAACCTAAAAACCCAAGGATATTTAGGCAGTGAAGACAAATCTCTTATCAACAACAGGTGTCCAAAAAACGGGGAGGCTGGCCTCATGAGAGTCGAGGCCATGACAAATAACAACACAAATATTTTATCTTCTGATATCTTTTTTACCAAAGTAAGAGAGGCTTTTCTACACCACTCTCAGCTGCAAGATGCTGCTTTCAAGGAAAGCCCACCAGTTAAGGTTCAATTTTTTGAAGGCGTATCTTATTTGCAGTTATCAGCTTTTAAAAAGAAACTTGCTGGAAATTTGACTAGCTCTATAAGTGATGATTACTCATCAAGTTCAGATGAAGAAGAGGACATATTAGATGGGGAAATATTACATCAGAAACTTTACCCCAACAAATTGAAAGAATTGAGTGATTCTAATATGCTGCCACTCAATGTGATTGAATGTGAAAAAAATCCTAGCAGCATTCTGTCTGATCAAAAGATTGAAGAGGCAGATTATGGCACATCGGTAGGTTTAGCAAAGCCATCATGTGGAAAAGAAATTTTTAACCTTAAACCATATCCCACAAATTACTGTAACTCAGAACTTTCAACGTTTCCCCTGCAGAGCTATTATGGTAATGAAGAAACAATAGGCAAAATCAGCACTTCCAAGGCTATAATCCAAACACCAAAAGAAAATATAAAGGACGATTTTTTGAAACGTCAAATGGCATTTTTTGAAGACATATCTTCAACCTCAGAAAGTGAAAGTGAAGTAAAAAGGGAGGTAGGCAAAAGTCAGCTGTCTCCAAAATGCCCACCACTTCGCCTTAGTGTCGGATCAAATGGCATAAAAATTTTGAGATCAGCTGATAATGAGCAACAAGCGCCAGTTGATTCAAATAAACTCAACTCACAGTTTGTTCCAGAAAGAGAAGAGTGCAAGATAAGCAAGCCTGAAAAAAATTCAGAAGAAAACGTCCCTTGTGATGGTGAATCTAAAGGGAATACAAATATAGTGACTGCTCCTATAAATATGTCAACAAGTGTTTCATCATGTGAAGAGTCAAATAAGGCCAATACAAGTCCAAAAAATGATTCTAATCTGTGTAGCAGGGAATCTAGAGCAGACAAATGTGAGAAGCATGTAGATAAGATCCATGAAAAGAATTGGGTCATCGAAAAAGAGCATGTGTCTGAGGGTGATGTCAAAAACAACTATGAGCCAGCTATTTGTCAGGATGAGAGACTTTCTTTGATTGGAGATGAAGACTTAGAAGTTCCCTGTACAAAAAATACAATACCTGATGAGCCTGAGAAAATTGAGACTCAAACCGCATGTGCTGTTTCAGGATCCATTTCTTCCAAAAGAAGCAAGAAGCAAGGTAAAAACAGGAAAAGGTCTGCTTTGCGAAAGGACAAAGCACCTAGTAGGAGGATACAGTTAGGTAGGAAAGAAAGCAGCTCTAATGACGAAGCCCAAGCAGATGAAGAGAAAATCTCTGGGTTTGAGAGGAAACGCTTAAGACAAAGGAAGCAAACAGGCTATCGATTTTACTCTGAGGATTTAGATACCTCTGAAGATGAAATCTGGGGCATAGAAGAATCAAGCTGCAGCAAAGAGTGGTCAAATTTGACTCATCAATCCAAGTGTAAAAAGCCAGTCCCTGCTCTCCCTGATATTCAAGACACTCACAGGTCGAGTAAAAACAGTGCTCTCAACAATTCTCGCAGGAGAAAAGGGACTGGAGGGGGAAAACTCTTAAATAGTCTTAGTTTGTTACATATGGCCACAATAGCAAACCTTACTGATGCTCAACAAGATTCCTTGGATGGCAGCTTATCGACCTCAAGAGAAGCCACTTCTACCCCAACTGAGCAGTATTCAGACAAAGCCAATGGAGACTGTTTTCCTGAGTACACCCCCTCTTTAGAGACACTCTCCTTCATTTCACCCAAAACTTCAGATGAAACAGAAGGATCCCCACCTATTGCAGTCTCACCCACAGACAGAAAAGTGCAGGACCAAGCCAGGTCTGCAGGGCAAAGTCGAACGTCAAGGCAACTCTTTCACTCAGTCCATCGTAGGACCAATCTCAAGCCCGGATGTAATGGCTCTTCTAATCTTGGCACCAGGCCATTGCACTTTAGTCATTCAGTGAATGAATCAGCGTCTTCTTCACCCGTACCCTCTAACTTTCCTGTCAGTGAAAATGTTCAGTCTGAAGACACACCATTAGTTAATGACAATTGTGAAAACAGTAATGCAGCAATAACTGCGACGGCCACTGTGCATCAACTGCTTGAGACAAGAAAGGCTCAGGTTAATTGTGCATCTTTCTCAATGAAGGACATTCTTAGACTTGCTACACCTGATGATTCAATGGACTCAGACAGCAAAGACTCTGCTGCTGTGGTGAAGCCTCCAGAAGTGCGAAGGGCCCAAGTGAGGAGCACCAGCCTATCTATGAGTGATATCCTTCAGCTGACCAAGTCGAGCTCTCCAGCTGAGGAAACTACTGGCCTGCACCACTCACTCACCGTTGCAAAAGGATTAGGCAACCAGCTTCTCCAGAATGACAATGAGCCAGTGTCAGAGGCCTCATCATCTCTTCTAAGTCAGATGGCAGAGTTTTTTCCTAGTTCTGTTGTAAAGCCAACTGAACTTTCTGCAGAGGAGCTTAAAGAAGAGGAAAAGCCATGTAACAATTTTGAATTAGGCTTGAAGAGGAAAGGCAATGGCAAGTCCACTACTTGTGAATTTGATGTAAAGCAAACTAATAGAAAACCAATAAATATACAAACAGAACACAGACTTAAAAGTCTTTCCAACCCTCCAACTGAATTGACCTCAAATGACAAACAAAATGAAGGCAAAATAGAAAAGAACAAAAGGACAAACAACTCTTCTGACATCACTAAAAAGGAAATGCAGGCCTTAGAAAACAGTGGAGATAAAGCACCTGGCTCAGAATCAACCAATTGTGAACAGTTTCCACCCCATGTTGTATTGGATGAAAGGAAATGGTCTTGTCCTTTTAAGAAACAAGATGAGACAGATGGAGATACTTATAGAGTTAAGAGTAAGTCTCCCAGTCCTGTGGTAATATCAAGTGTGCCAAATGAAAACCCTAACAAAATATTTTCTAGCTCCTCTTCCAGCTCTAAAGTATCTCAGGCTTATTCTGTTTCATCTAGCACACCAAGGCTTCCAGAAATTTTAGTAACACATGATGAAAAAGTTGACAATCTGAAATGCAACAAGTCCGGCGAGCAGCTTAATGGCCAAAGTAGAGAGTTAAACCCACTTAACCCACTTCAGATCCCAACATATCCCTATTTGGCATGGCCCCCTGCACACCCATTTCCTAGTGCCCCAGCATCAGATTCCCCTATGTTCAGACATCCAGACTATTGGCATTGGCTTGCTCAGCATGGCTCCTCTACTTCTAGTCCACTTAATTTGTGCACCACAGCCCACAGGTCACCCAATAGCTACTCTCCTATTACCCCAACTTCTCCTGTGTCCCCTTACTACCCAACCCAAGCCCCAATGATTACACCTGTATACTGCTCAAGCCTTTCTCCACCAGCAAAAAAATCAAAACCTCTCTGGTACCCCTGGCTCAATATAGAATCTTCTAAGAGTGACAAACCTTGTCAGCAATTAGCCAGTCCATCAGCTTACAATAGCAAGAATAATTCAATAGAGAGCCTGAGCAAAAAAACAAAGGAACAATATGCTGCAAATGTTAAAGAAGCAGGTAAACCCACAAGCCTTAGACATAGTATTGCAGATCTTCTGGCAAGCCCTGCTGTGAAGTCACCGCCATTGAAAGTAAACAAAGAAGCCCTGTCAAGTTGTGAGACTGTGTCTCAGTTTTTGGGCTCCGTGATAGACACAGCGTACAGCCGGCACAGTAAAACAAAACATGAAAATGTCAGCAGAAATAGTAACAAGGAGTCCTTTGCATTCTCAGAGCAGCATACAAGGCCAAGCTCTGTTCCTGACTTCAATTCCTCTGTCAAAAGTGATAGCATGCATCACAGGAGTCAAGCAATAACATCTGGCTGGTATCCCAACCAAGAAAAGCTTGCAACATTTCAAAGACTATCTTTCAGCCAGGATCCTAATTGTAGAGTACCCACCGGGCCCTTTTCAGGTGTCCGGAAAGGTGAGGCTGATCGGGTCCGGGCAATGTTAGAAAATGAAATGGCACTCAGAGGTCAATTTGGACTGCCTCCTGTAAGACCTATGGCCAGTGTTCCTAATACAAGCAGCGATAGCCAAAGCCTGACTGCACGTCTTGTGTCTCAGCTCATAAGGGGTAATGAGAGAGATGATGGTAACAAAGAACCAGTTGATGGATCGAGGAGTAGAAAAAGAGCAGCTGGACCATCCGGCAGTCGTAATGAGGGGTCTGGAACCTCAAAGACTAACAATGATAAAATAAAATCTGGCAAAAGAAAAGGCAGCGACAATTTTGAGAGGGATGACAGAGGGAAAAGGGAAGATAAAGGCAAACGAAAACTAGACAAATCCTCCCTTGACAGATGTAGAAGTTTGATAATTCGTCCAGTGACTTTCCCACCCCCTAGAAAAAGTGTTGAAGAGAATTCACAAGACCTTGGGCTCAAATCAATCCAGCCCCCTAAAGCTTTTTGCAGCGATGAGCAAGACCTACCGGACAAACCAATGTAGGTGGTTAATTCAAATGTTAATAGGTTTTTTTTTTTTAGTTATATTGTTGAGTTGTATTGATCTTTAGAAAGTTACAATGTTGTAGACTTCAATCAAATAAAGTAGCAGAATAATTTCAGGTCGCATTTATTCTCAACTCCTAGTCATTGGGTTACACTTATCATGCCACAAATATTGAGTTGTTTCTCCGTTTGTTGTCACTTCACATTGTCCCAGATTTTTTTATAAGAAATAAAATAAATCATTTTTAAACCTAAGTCCACCATAGCTTCAAGCCATCAACTTCCAATCTGCCATAGCTTCATATCATTAACTGAATAATGAACAAAACATGGCCATTGTACAGTAAAACATAATGAACAAAACATGGCCATTATACAGTAAAACTATGGTGCATAACAAACCTGAGATTGTTTTGCTACTTTTGGCTTTTACAGTAAATGAAAATGTTTCTAATTTAGGTGTTGGGAGAATTTTTGAGACAAAAAAAAAACTGGTGGAAAAAAGAACAAATTTGCAAACCAAGTTCTTGAGTTGAATGCCTTGAAATCACTGGATTTTGTTCAACTTTTGGTATTGTAAGATGTTTTTACTTTGTT
>BMAT01006418.1:679890-704246 GCA_019649035.1 Elysia marginata
TGAAACTTCATGAAATCGCAAGCAGTCTTGAAATTTCGTAAACTTCTGGCCATAGAATTGTATTTGATGAACTTGGCTACAGAAAAGTCAGCGCAAGATGGGTTCCTAAGCGATTGGTAGACAATCATAGAGAACAAAGATTGAGCATCTCCTGTGAACTTTTGAGAAGAAGCAAGAGCTCACCCAGGGTTCACGGGCATACTGCCAACGCCGGCGGAGACTTTCTAGGGTACGATGTGACTTTTCTTGACAGCATAGTCACAGGTGATGAGACTTGGCTACACCATTGCACCCCAGAAACAAAGCAAGATTCGATGACATGGAAACTTCCATCCTCACCTGTCGCGAAGAAATTCAAAGTCATGCGGTCAGCAAAGAAAATAATGGGAACTGTTTTCTGGGACAGTCGTGGTGTTCTTCTGTTCAAAACGTTACAACCTTGAGAAACAATCAATGCTGCAAGGTACTGCCAAACTCTTGACAAGCTTAGGGAGGCCATTCGCAGAAAGCACCCAGGACGGTTGACCAACAGTGTCATTTTGCAACACGACAACGCTACACCCCACACAGCACGAGTGACGCAAGGTTGGCTAGAGAAATATGGATGGGAGATATTGCCACACCCACCACACAGTCCAGACCTCGCACCATCTGATTATCACCTCTTTGGGCCACTTAAATGTGAGCTGGCAGGAAAGCGCTTTGATGACGATGAAGTGCTCGTTGACCATTTGCGAAAATGGCTACAAAAACTTGACGGAAGTTTCTTCCGAGAGGGTATCTATTCCATGGTACGGCGTTGGCAGACGTGTGTTGACAGACTTGGCTGTTACGTAGAGAAATGAAGGACGAGTCAAGGCATGAACACGTGCAAGAATTTTGTTGATAGCATAAAAAATGCGGATTTTACAGGCATTTTTCGGTTAATTATGAAAGAGCCCTCGTAGATAAATTATGACACAAAAAATGAATGTGCAACTTTTTGAGTGTTAAAAAAGGTCTTTGCTTAGCTGCTCAAAGTGTCTTGAGAACTTGATTGGGAAGATCTTAATCACATCAAATGCAATTATCAATACAGGGTGCACTCTGACACTTAGCTATAGACAACAAACATGAAAAAAAAACACTAACAATTTTAGGTTTTCCTAGCTTACATTATTATTTTAGAAATTAAAACTGTCACTATGCAGTTAATAATAATTAAATGATTTGAAGTACAAGTAGTGGATTGAAGTTGTCTTTTCTAGTTTTCAAAAAATTTAATGTCGCTTATTTTAAACAAAATTTATTTTCCTTTGTAGGTGTATCTACCATGTGTCCTGCAGACCAAAAAACGCTATGTAGGCTTTATGTATGAAACCCCAGACCAGAAAGAGCCAGTGTTTGATGCCAAGGGTATAGAGACAGTTCGGAGAGATTCTTGTAGTGCTGTATCTAAGGTAGGTTTAACCTTCTTTGAAATGAATTATTGTCAAATATTAGCAGAGCCACATTTCATATGCCTTTCTTACTTAAATTTGATTCATATTGAAATGATGGATTTTATCCACAATTTCTTTGTAAAATTCTATTTTATGCTTACCTTTGTTAAAATTTTTTATGGTCTGAAGGAGCTTAAATTGTTATCCCTTGTCAATTAGACATTACAAATTTCCCATTTTTTTCTATTATCTTGAGTGAATTTTACTCATAAAAAGTATATTTAACAAACTAAAGAATAATATCCCAACAGCTTGATATCCATCGCAGGACAGACTTTAAAAATTTATGTTGGAGAGGAGGTTTATGTTGAAGTTTTTCTTTTATCTTTTGAAACCTCTATGACATCCTCTCATTCATTTATCATAGCCCCATTATGGTAATTTCTGTGTGCAGATCTTGGAACGTTCCATCAAGCTGATGTTCTCAACATATGATCTATCCCGAGTAAGAGCCTATGTGACACGACAGCTTCATAAATTATTGGAGGGAAAAGTCAGTGTGCTGGATCTCATCTTTGCCAAGGAGTTCCGTGGCTCCCTAGGGTACAAGCCAGGAGCTTGTGTCCCTGCTTTGGAAATAGCAAGGTTAGAAGAAAGAAGAGAATAAGCAAGAATAGAAATTAGCTAAATCTTTCTTTACTGCCTCACTCCTTATCAATGGTATACAGTTTGGCCTGAAAAAAATTACAAAGAGTTTGAAATTCAAACTAGATTAACTCCTTTGCTGCTACATCTTTTCCCACTTTTTTCTAAGACGTGGCTGACAATACACACACTCACACCTACAAGGCTATCCAATGATAACTGCGGCGCTGGCAGACACTAGGCTAGGCTCAAGTCTTCCAGCATGCTCTGAGACTACACATAGCCATGAAAAGTTTGAAAGTGTAGTATCGGAGGAACAAAGGGAACAACGCTATAAAAAGACATATCTAGTGTGTGCACAGCGCGTATGTGACCCTACATGACGAAATCAGGTTTATGTCCAAATTTGGACTTGTGGGATTATTAGTATTATGAGGAAGCTTTATATATGTACTTAAAGTAGAAAAAGAAATCATTACTCTAACTTTACCAGAACCTGAAATATTTGGTTTATAAGCCAGCAAGGTAGGCTTATCTAATAGTAATTTATTATTTTTAGCAGCCACTTCCTGGATTTGACCCAGGCTGACATAAGCCTGATTTCACCACGTCGCGTCACATATGAGGCATTCCCAAAAGTTGGTCTATGAAACATGGACATCGAGGTGAAAAAATTAAACTCCCCCAAATCACTTTAAATTGGGTCTATGGTATAGAGAAATTATCTATCTTAACTAATGTGAAAGAAAAAAGATAAAAAATTACCCTTGTTAAGGTAAAAACCGTTATAGTTACAGCTCCCTTCATATTGAGGACATAAGGATTCACTCCGATAGAAGTTTATAATTCTAAAAGTATGCATGTTTTATGGGATATTTGTTGTAGGAGGTTTTAGGCTACCCATTATTGAAAAACTACAACAGTTTTTTTTAGTTTCACTCAGTTTATTTTTTTTGTAGAGGCAAAAATGTGCCAAGACATGCTGTGTTTATGGGAACAGAATACTGAACAGTTTAAAATTTCCATAAATATGTTACAGATTCTTTTAAAATTTAAATAAAATTAGCTTAAGTTCACACTAGACCTTGCAAGTATGAAAGTTTCCAATGAGTTTCATTTTCAACAATGGGAACATAATGTCACTCTTCGGACATATCGTTCACTACAAAAGTGTAATTATGAAACAATTGTATTAGAACTAAAAAAGCACAAGCTTTTTGCAGGTTTATTTGTGATAATTTTATGTTTTCAAAGGTTTAGAGGGACAATTTTGATGAAACGCGGTATATTTTCCCTTTTTTTCCATAATCTAAACAAGAATCATATTGAGGACATAACATTCACTACAAAATGTAAACTAAAAGATAAAAAAAACACCAACTTTTCTTTTAAAAAATCTAAATCTAGATTTTGATCTTATCATGCACAGCATAAGCCTTGAATCTACTCTCTTATAAATATTGTTGATACAGTTTTACCCACAACTTCTACTTAAAATCTCAGGTCATTTATTTGGACATAACACTCACTCCGTAAAGTTCTCTTTAGATCTGTATTTGAAAACCTAGATCTAGTTCCAGAAATACACCTTTTCCTATTCTATATACCCTGAGAATAGCTTTTTTTTTATAAATTTACTTTGTTTTGTATTTATAGGCCTATATTAATTAAATCTAGCTAATGTAGTCTGGACATAACATTCACTACAAAGAAAAATTGTTGTAAATTTCCTTTGTTCTTATTCCCATGGTTTTAGGCAAACTCAGCATGAAACTTTTTATATTTCAAGAATCTATAGGACAGGCGGAAGTTTCTATGAAAAAATTTTGATGCTGCAGCCATTCTTTCACTGAATGTGGCTTTAACAGTGTTAGGACATAACGCAGTTTTGCGGACATAACGCCACTCCAAACATTCACTCCGATAGATCTAATCGCTTGCTCTGAAAATTTTAATTTTTTAAAGACTAAAAACATGTCTTTTTACTACAAAACCAAGAACTACACAAAAGCGTGTGATACGATATGGACAAAATTATCTATAATATCTCTTTAATCATTTTTCAACATGAAATAAGCTTTTACCATGGAAAAAGCTAAATTTAGACCTATCTTTATTGGGTTTAGGAAGACATGTTATAAACTGGACGAACTTTTGGGACAGCCTCATATAGCCTTGGTATTCACATTCCATTCAAGAGGTTAAGATTAACTTTAAACTCTGCGCCAGTCCTTGACTTTAACAAGCATAGGTTGTGATTTGTATTGAAAAACCTGTCTTATCTGCATGTATTTATGGTCCCCCTCAAAGCTAAGTACACCCCTTCTGTGCTTCAACTTGTTTACAGAATTTTCTGATTTTTTAGACATGCTTACTAACATACCATTCTTCTATGTTGTGTGAGTGGTGTGAGCATTTTAACAGTAAAGTGCTTTGAGCTAATAATGGTTATTACGATGCAGCCCTATATGAATTTTTATTCATCTATTAAAAGAAACGTACATCAAACTAGTACTTTTTATTATAGATCTTATCTTCTTTGTTTATTCATTTTTGTCTTGGGTTATATACATATATGATTTTTTCCGTTTAAAATAAGTTTTAATTATTTATCTTGTTTTCAGACGAAGAGTGCGTGTGGATCGCAGGTGGGAACCTCGAGTTGGGGAGCGTGTGCCATACATTATAGTTCATGGACCACCTGGCCTGCCTCTCATTCAGTTGGTGAGAGAACCTCATGACCTAACATTGGATTCTGCGCTGCGCCTCAATGCCACTTACTACATCACAAAGCAAATTCTGCCTCCTCTAGATAGGCTTTTCTCTCTGATTGGGGTGAATGTTTTCAAGTGGTAAGAGAATTTTTTTAATATCTACATTTGTTAATTTTCTAAATATTTCGTTCAAAGCATTTTTGTATGGTCTTAAGAGATTGCTGTTCAAGTTGAACTTCCTTGTAATTTTTTTTTAATAATAAACTTAATTTAAAAATTGGAAGTGAAATACTTTTTTTTCTTGCTTGAACCAGTGTAAGTAGCTGGGACCAAAGAAATATTTCTCTCTCCTAACCTGTTGTACTTGTTGTGACCTGTCATGTGAGGTATAACAGTGGGGCATTCAAGTGATATCACGAAGTGTGAATTTGACTTATGAGTAAGTTATGTTGAAGATTAAAAGACTTTATTTGTGTAACCTCATTTAGGTACCAAGACATGCCTAAAGTTGTGCGCCTGAGTCCAATGATTGGAGTGGCACCATCAGTGAAACAGGTAATCATGAGCAGGTCAAATTATCTCTGTAAAAAGTAAAGGTAGTCCCATACTCGACACGAGCGTAGGGTAACAAGGAGCAGGGTCCTTCTTTTTCTAGGCACACGGCATAGTGAGGTAGTTTGCCATTGCTTTCCTCGCCGCCTTTACTTTCGCCGAGTCTTGAGAGACCTAGCTACCCATCAAGTGCTGGGTGGGCACAGGGGAGCAAATAAAATTTAGCCCGGACTGGATATCGAACCCGGGACCTCTCAGATAGCGGCCAACCGCCCTACCGATTGCGCCACTGCTCACCCCTATTTGT
This sequence comes from Elysia marginata, assembly GCA_019649035.1. Taxonomy (NCBI): domain Eukaryota; kingdom Metazoa; phylum Mollusca; class Gastropoda; family Plakobranchidae; genus Elysia; species Elysia marginata. Next base: position 685,530 of record BMAT01006418.1, read on the forward strand.
AGATATCTTTATGATATGGTAGAGCCAGATGCTCACAAGATAATGTCTTGAAAAGGAAAATAGGATACTGTCAAAGATTCCAAATAAGAAACGTAAAACTGTGCAGTGGTTACAGAAGAGATTTTTGTGTTTTGTATGTACTGTTTTTTGCTCTAAACCAATTTTACAGCTTTAAATATATTTTTTTAAAAGGCATGCTTGCAATATTCAATTGAAATTTATACCAGCAGACATATCAAGAAATTTTTACTCAGGGATACAAGTTTTCCAATTTTTGCAGGAATTGCGATTTTTTTCTGTCAAAAAAGCTGGAAAATCAGCAAAACATAGTCCAAAAAAAATCCTTAAAGTTTACTTTTTACAACCATGTGAATTGGACCCTTTACCTCATTCCCTTTTGATTGCATGTTTGGATGAAATTTTACCTTCATTTACAAGAATCATTAATATTTCTCTATGTAATGGTCAGGTGCCCTCTTCTTTTAAGAAGGCTCTAGTTAAGCCTCTTTTGAAGAAGTCGACACTTGATCAAAATGAAATAAAAAATTACAGGCCTGTTTCAAATCTGCCCTTTTTCTCGAAAATTCTTGAGAAGGTTGTTTTAAAACAATTAACATCTCATTTACAGACAAATAATCTAGTAGAACCTTTTCAATCTGCTTACAGAAAAGACCACAGTACTGAGACAGCATTTTTGCAAGTTTTAATGACCTCCTTGTTGAGGCAGATCTCGGAAAAGTGTCTGTGTTATGCCTTCTTGACCTCTCTGCTGCTTTTGACACCCTCGATCACAACATCATGTTGACCCGACTAGAAAAATCTTTTGGAATAAAGCATACTGTCCTTCAGTTGTTTCAGTCCTATCTAAAAGATCGTGAACAGACTGTTGTGGTCGATGGTGTCAAATCAGCTGGCAAAGTTTTGAAATATGGTGTACCACAAGGTTCCGTCCTTGGACCAGTTTTGTTTACTATCTACACCCAGCCATTGGCTAGGGTATTAAATAATTTTGGCCCTAAGTATCACTTTTACACTGATGATAGTCAAATTTACAGTTCATGTCAACCAGAAAACATCAGCGACCTGATAAATACAATAGAACTGTGTGTTTCATCTGTAAAAACCTGGATGAATGAAAATAAACTAGTTCTCAATGAAGACAAGACAGATATCTTATTGGCCGGCAGTGCGAAAACTAAGTTCAAAATTGATACCAACTGCTTAAAGATTGGAACGAATTCCATAAGTTTTTCAGATAATGTTAAAAACTTGGTAATTCTTTTTGATTCAGAACTCTCAATGCCTATCGCTCTTAACCAGGTTGCAAAGAAACTGTTTTTTGAGATTCACAATATCAGTAAGATTAGACATCTTTTGCCAACCGATATCGCTGCACTGCTTGTTAACACACTTGTTTTATCAAAGTTAGACTACTGCAACTCCTTGTTTTACGGCGCATCAAAAGAAAAAATTAGGAAGCTTCAGATAGCCCAGAATAGCGCAGCAAGATTAGTGTGCAAAAAGCAAAAAAAAGATCATGTAACTCCTCTTTAGGATGCGCTGCACTGGTTGACAGTCGAAAAAAGAATTGTCTTTAAAATTTTAACAATGTGTCACAAATCCTTGCAAGGAAAGTCTCCATGCTACATAAGAGATCTAGTATCTATATACGCACCGACGCGTTCCCTCAGATCTTCAACCGATGCTTTCAGATTAGCCACCCCCAAAACAAAATTGAAAACCATGGGGGATAAATCTCTTTCATCAGCGGCACCCAAACTATGGAACTCTCTTCCAAATTACTTAAGAGAGATCAATTCAGTTGACCTGTTCAAAAAGAAATTAAAAACCTATCTTTTCACATTACCCTTATGATCTATTCAGTTGAACTGATTGCACCCGACATTTTTAAAAGTTTTTGAAAACAGTGATTCTTTTGACTTAAAGTTTTTTAGTCATGCTTATATATACATACATATAATTACTGTGACATCTTAAATTGTAATATTCTGCATTCTATTGATCTTTGCCTGATTTTAGTTTCATTAGAATACATTTTTATATGCCTTTGTATGTAAAACATAATTTCATGCACTCATACTTTTTAATTGTAAAGCGCTCTGAGCCTGAACTTTTTTTGGGATAGAGCGCTATAGAAATGATATTTACTATTATTATTATTAACTAACCTTGTCTGCTTATGACTCATGAGTATTTAAATATAAATTTAAAAACACACCACTGCGTCACAGACAACCAAAAATTTCTTTTCACTTCAAAGTTGTAGGAGAAAGAGAACTTCTGTAGTTCTTCTGTATTCTGTTTTAGTGGCAGCTTTTGAATACCAATGCCAGGTTCCACCCTTGTTACTTTATTTGATAGAGGTTTTGAAAATGTTCCCTTTTTTGTGTGTATAAGCTGCTTGCATCCCTGTTAACAAATTAAGCAGCAACAGCTACAATTATTCTATTTTATTTTGACAGGGTTTTTATTCTTTGTTGGATGAGTGGGGTTTTTTGTTAATTTTTTTTTTATTATTATACGAAGCACCCAACCATGAAAATATCTGGTTGATTTTTTTTATGCCTGAACAAGTTGTAGATGTAAGCTGTACTTTTTTTAAAAATATCAAGCTAATACAAGATCTTCTGTACATTTCTGTCACAGGGCACCATCTCTCAGTTCTTCGCCACTACAGACTGTCCAGTATGTGACGTTCAAACAAAGAAGCCAGTGTGTGAAAAATGTGCTGCTGATCCTCAGCTGGTCACCTGGACAGTTATGACTCGTCTAAGGACCTGGGAGCGCACCTACAGCCGCTTAATGCAGGTCTCTGCATGGTTTTTTTTGGTGGCTCAAATGCTCTTGAGTGTTACCTGCTTGCATCAATAGCTAAAAACAGACTTGTGTCCTCTTATATTGATTGCTTGTAGCGACTCAATCATTTTGTCTGCCCTAATTTACCCCAATTTTATCATTATAGTTTTAGCTGGTGGTATTGTTAATGATTGAATTTGTATTGGTTTTATGACTTTAACTTGAAATTATATTGATGTGCTTACATTGAAATATTTTTAGCTCTATCATTAATGATTGAATTTGTATTGGTTCTTTGACTTTAACTTGAAATTATACTGATGTGCTTACATTGAAACACTTTTTAACTCTTTCACTTGTACTAAATCTTTTTTTTTTTTTTAATTCAGGTTTGTATCACATGTCAAGGGACTCAAGATGCTGGGAACCAGACTTGTATATCTACTGACTGCCCTGTGATGTTTCGTCGCATCATAGCTCATCAAGATCTCACCAGGGCTGACAACCTGAAGGAAGTGCTGAACAAGTATCTGTGCTTTTAATGACACTGTTGGCCTTCATATACTAATAATGCAGGCCTGAATTCTGTCAAAAGTCATGACCAGTTCAGTTTTCAAGCATCCTCTGGTCTCTTATAGATACTATCGAGCTTTCAATGGCTCTTTCAATGCAGTGTCTTCATAGAACCCAAGAATGATGAGATTAAAATACAAGAGGAAAGATAATGTACTGGCCTGTCACATGTTTGTGTTAAAGTAAAATTAACCTGACTTTTCTTTATCAAGCCTCCAATTGGCCGCTAACCCCACTCTTTTTTTTTTTCTCTTTTAACCCTAGACATGTTACATATTAATTTTCTGGGTCATAATTTCCCTACGTGTTAGTTCTAAAAATAGGAAATTGTCTTTATAATAGCTGATGAGATCAGCCGACAACGCTTCTAGGGTTAACTGTCATTTCATTAGATCAAGAGTTCTTGTTTGGCTCTTAGTTATCTTGTGTCATCTGTCAATGTTAAACAGACACATACTGCTGCCTGTGTAGATGACTGTTTAAAAGCATTGCTATTGAAAGCTGCATTTTCTTTACTGATTTTGCTGTGATAGACTGACGCTCTAGCTGTCATACAACACTGCTCCAAATTGAATTGTTGCAACCACTAGGTTTAAATATTATTGGTTTTTTAAAGGGTAAGAGTGATAAAAAGTGCTGTTAAGATTTTCAGAAAATCAGCTGCTCTATGGTGCTGCTCTATGTTGTAAAGATAACAGAAACGCTGATAATGGGCCATCAATAGCAGTGAATTTATTTAACTCAACGTCTTTAAGGTTGACCCAGTTGTCTAGATTTATGCTTGGCCGTAGAGTTTATTTTAAGGGTTATGTCAAGCTGGCTGACCAATAGATGTAAGGTTTGATTACAGTGATTACTTGTAAGTTAAAAGATTTGACACAAAAAGTTTTGACTTTTTGCTACACATTATGCAGGAAACATTTTTATTTCATTTCAAGTGATGAGTATGTGAATTCAGTGCAAAACATCTTATCAATAGCAGAATAGTATAGTATTTATATAGTATTTATCCTTTCATAAAAGTAAACTAAGCCAGCACAAGGTACCAAATAAAGAAGTAATCCAGGGTTTGCTCAAGTCTTGTGGAACTTCACAAATGCTCAGGCAGAGAAGATCATTTTTAACGAACAACAAAACCTTCATATCAAACATGAGCGTATTCTGTAAAGTGAAAGTAAGTTACTGAGTCAATTGGATAGACAAAACACACAAATAAATGTTGAAAGGTCAAAAAAAATTTTGCCAGTCCAACTGATTGTGTTTGGATTTGAAATTATAAGGAATATAAAATGTTACTGTCACATTTTCATTTAGTCTTGAATTTGTTTTCACAATAACGATTGGGAGAAACTGTATTATAAAGAAGCCAGGAAGTTTTTCTTCATATTTTTTCTCCAATTAAAGAATGAACTTTTTGAAAAGCAATAAGAAACAAGCTCAAGTATAGACAGTAATACGTAATTGAAACAACTTGAGGCTGTGGTCTTCCGGTTTCCTTATTTTCTATGTTTTGGTATGATTATAGAAACTTAAACACAGCCATACTTGTGTTATTTATACCAGACAAATGAAAATCTGTAAAAACTGATATAGAAGCGGCTATTGCTCACTTTTTTTTCCATTTAAATTTATCACCATAAAATATGACATTTTGATTTTTTTTTTGTTTGGAAATGTATAACATATCACTGTAATATTTTGTGACTTTATGGATTACCATGGAAACCATCTATAATAGGCTCTGATTGTTTTGGTCCAATCATCCTTGTTATATCAGGTTTACACTGTAAGCAAAAATATGACAAATCTGTGGTCAAGTAATCAATTTTCGAAGTTAACAATACTCTTCACTTTCATTTAAGTACTCAAATTTATGACATTGTGCAATAAGACTACTTGTTTTTTTTAAGCAACCCAGGCAAGTTCCTGATTAAATATCAAGTCAAGTATGACCAACTTTAAATGTTTGTGAGAAGTTGTACTGATGCACTGCGTTTTTAGCTTTTTTTCTTTATACTTTCACTTGATCAAAATTTTTGTAAAACGAAAAAGATTTCATACCTTCAAAGTTACATACAGTGGAATCTACTAGATGTCAACTTGCTTTAAGTCAATTCTTGGTTAAAACGAACACTTCACAACAGTCCCACTTTTTTCCTTCTTTATTTAAGTAACTTTATTTCACATTAAGTCAACTGCCTTGGACCTATTTTTGCCTTAAGTCAACACCTGGTGGTCATGTGGAAAAAGATAGAGACACCAGATGGGTCTTGATAGAGACAAAGAGATGGGTGGGTGGGCGATCTTTGTTTCCATTCATGATTCAGATACTCCGTGCAGCGCGTGCTCGTGGCATCTACTTATGGCACCATCCTGTCTTTGATGGGCATAATTGATTGACAATTTACTGTTATTTGGTCTGATCAAAAACTTTGTAGACATAATTTTGGGTGTTCAGTCCGGTTGTTTAAATTGGGCTTACAAAGACATTGCAAGGTGGTATTTACACTTTTATGGCATCTAGGGTATGTTAAGTATCAAACATGTAGTTTGATAAAAAAAAGGTGATAATTTAGTCTATTGCCTTGGTACCAAATCAATTTTTGGAAAGTGCTCAAAATCACATTTCATCATAGCAGTGCAAAATTCTTTTTGTTGATCTGAACTTTGAACATGAGTTTTGAAAAGAAAAAATTCTGTACGGACTGGGACTAAGCCCTGGCATTATATATAGAGACTGCTGTATATATGTGTATTATTAATATTTGTTATGGAAACAAGCATATGCTTTTGTTTTAGTTCTTAGGTCTGAAAACTGATCTCATAGTTTGTCTCAAAGGGTGTTTTTTTTTTCAATTTTTCAAATTTAAAAATTTAATATCTTAATATGGCTGTCCCAAGTCTTTCTGATGTCTTTCTGAAGTCCACTGTAATTTTAAAACACAATTTTTCTTTGCCAACAAATAATTGACACTCAACTTACACATACATCAATTTATAGTGTGTGAGCAGACTCTTTATAAAATTTAAATTCATCTAAATTTTTTTTTCTGTTGTATACATGCTTTTGTCTTCTGAAATTGATAGAGACTTATCTGGAAAATGGTAATTGGTAGAACTTTTTCGGTCATAACAGTTTATTTTTACTACTTCTGAGGCAAAAAAAAAATATTTTTTTAAGGAATCTGTTTTTTATTTCATTTAAATGTAGGGGGCCTATAGGGCCTCTTTTGTCAACAAGATTTTGTTATTGATTGTTGAACCTCCAAGTTTCTATAAGAGTTTTCTATAGATTAACTTTGGTTGATAAATACTACCACCATTAGTATTTAAGTTTATTTGGTAGTTCTTTTCTGTTAAACCAGCCTCATTTTTCCGTTCCAACTGATGGCGGAAACATGCTTATCAACATAGTTTGCCATGTCAAAAGTTGTTATCATAAAGCTGCTGATGCAAATCTGTAATGGACTTGAAATATGGAATGAAAGAAACTGCATGTTTTCATCAAATTTTTCATTTTGGGAAATTAAATATTCATGTATATGTTATAAGATTTGTCTATTGCTGATTTTCTTGGCTGTCTCTTTGACACCTGAGATTTTATTTCATTTCAGTCATTGTACTAGCACAGCTTTGAAAATTTTTTGAAATTTCATTTCTTAAACCCTACTCATTAGCTTTTTTTTAAAAAAAGGCCTCATCTCCAATTTAATGCCGTTCAATTTGCTGTTTTCAGCTATGTTCAAGATTACTGCTGAAGCAGGAAAATTATTGATGAAATTTGATGAATATTCTGTCAGCACAGAACAGAGGATCAGTGTAAGATTTGAGGAATCTCATAGCAGTGCCTGTTATGTAAATTACAGGTTGCCTATATTAAAGTTACTTCCTCCTCCTATAGTACAAGACCTATAAAGCATACTTCTTGCCATATCCAACTTTCTGCTGCATAATTTATCTTTGCTGCCTGCTCCTTTCTGCTTTATACAAATTTGTATGAGACATAATAAAACTTACTTGTATCTGCTTAAAGCCAATTAGAGTCAGTGGACTTCTTGAATAACTCATCTTATCTGTTTTTAACTGAGAATGACAGTTACTGTACTCAGTAGAAACCTATAGACTCTTATATTGTCTTTCTTCTTTTTCTTATTTCCATTTTCTACTATAATAATATTGTCTCAGCTCTACGGGCATGTGATGCCATCATTCTATGGTTGTAAAAAAATAAAATTGTTGTTGCATGGATCAGTTTGAGTGCTAAATTGAAGATACTTGTGCAATCAATAATCATTTCATACATATTTTTCTTTATAGAGAAAACCATATTTGCTCTCAGTGTGTTTCAAAGTCTTGATATTTTTTATATTGTAAAGTCGTATACAAATGCAAAATATATCAGGATTTTGGGTACGTAAGATTTTTTTTAAAGCAATTTTTACAGTTTGCTGTACAAAAGGTAACCACATTTACTTTTCATCTTATTTTTAACAAAGCGATAGCTTCTTCACTTGTAAAGTACCTTCAACATGATGTAATCAACAAATTGCATAGTTAAAAACTCATGTTGTAAATTGAATGCTTGCCCCATCCTCCTCCCATGTTGCTGCCTGCTGTACAGCTTTCATACATACATATACTTTGATAAACTCTATCTGCCATTTGTCTCAGAGTTCATAAAATGTTTATTCACTTTTATACTTCTTAATGTATATTGAATGTTATTATCATCAATATTTGCTTTAAAATGAATAGCCTATAGTGGGTTCTGTAGATGTAGGCTTATAATATTTATAAATTACAATGAACTTTATATCATCATCTTTGATATATTACACATGTATATATATTCACTTAAAAAGGGGGCTATTATTTTTATGGTTTTTTGTTGACTTGAGCCTTTACTATGTTCAAATATTAATATACATTTATAAGTGTCTAATTGAGAATATATCTATTTGTTTATTTTCAAAACTTGCATGATTTTAATTGTCATAATTGCCTGATGGTTGGTTTGTATTGAGGAGTGTTTGTTGTTAAGTTGATTCTTGGGCAGGGAAAAAAATGTTTATTGAATGCTTTTTGATAGTATGAATGATTGATATGATTTTCTAAGTAAACTATGGGAAGGAGGTGAGGGTTGAAGAGGTTGATCTTGATGATACAGGCTGGAAGGAAATCTCGGAAAGCTTTACAATTATCTGCTATTGTAACAAGATTGATATAATGATGGAGATCTATATCTGAAGTCGCAAATATCTCCCCAAAGCTTCCTAAAGATTTTTTAAGCATAATTTTTTTTTTCTTAGTCTATATCACAAGTGATTACATAATGATGTTTCAAAGCCATTGTGTGTTGGAACACTGTAATAATTTTATTGCTATATGTATTAGAATTATGTATTCATTAAGATCATTTCTGTATTGAGAGTAATCATGATTATGTTGTACATTTTATTTGGGGTAGTATTGTCACTCTGCTCCATAAGTTGCTTGTGCTCTCTGTGACTGATTGCTTCAGCCATTCTATGACATTTTTCATTGTTCCCTGTACATGCATAATGTTGTCATAAATAAAACATCATTTAGCTGAACTTATGATCACTTAGTTGTTTTTTTTTCTTTAATGTAGTTGAGTCACTGAAATTCTAAGCTTACTAATACTATTGATTATGGTTTATGTTTGAGACACAGACATCAAACTATTTCAAGCCGAACATAATATTTAATGTTAGGGGTATGGCAATGTAGATCTTCAAGAAGGTTTACAGGTGGAGAGAGTGGGATAAGATTCCCAATACAAATTGAAACATGACTGTATCAAGACTTTAGTAAGCTTCTAGATCTGGATTTATGATAAATGTGAGGCGACCAGGGTAAATAGTACGCACGTCAAAATTGTTGACATATTTGAGCTATTAACATTTATGAAAGAGGTTGAAAAAATTATAACTCTGCATTGAGTTATTCCAACTTCTAGAGAATAAAAATGGTTTACTATGTAACAAAAGGCTCTGACTCAAAATTAGGCTTGAGCGACTTGTGCTTGATTAGCCCTGGTTGCCTTATTAAGAAATTTTTTAACTCAATCGAGTCACGCCCTATAAGCCAGCCTAAGTACCCAGAATCGCGCCATTTTTGCCAATTTTTTTCACCGCGATTAAAAAAATTAGTAAAAAAAAGTTGTCAGAGGGAAATCACCAAATTCAACTAGAAAAGATGCCTTATCTAACAATACCAGGATGGCTGCCTTTTGACCTATGGCTTTTTGGGAAAAAAATTCTATGATCCGTCGTGTTATATGATACAACGCGACTTGAGCGCCCACATAGGCTTTCCTTTCATATGATACGACACGACTTCATTGAGTTAACCTTCTGCAATTATTTCTTGCCCCTTTCTTGGACATTAACATACAAAACTGAAAGGTTATATTCGGCAAGGGCACTAAATGAATCCAGTTGCAGAATTTTGAGATAAAGAAATTTTTTTAAAGAGCTTTAAGTTTAAAACCCATAAAAGTTGTGAAAAAAATTGCTTTAATATTTTAAGTCCTGAGTGGTTGACTTTGCAGGATTAGGGGTCAGTGAGACCAATTTAAAGATTTTTCCATTAAAAAGGTTTTGAAGAGCACACCAAATAGAATGGTTAAATTTTTTCATTTCCAGCTATAATTTGGATTGTTTTTGGTTGGATGTCTTGAAATGCCCAAATTAAACTTAGAAAATTTGTGCCCCCGTCTGAAAGAAAAAAAATTGATGATTTTTTACCATATGGGATAGATTATATCTGTTTTTAAAAATGGCCCGTTTTGTTTGTAATGCTATAAATATGTTAAATCTAGACTTAGAGGATAAAATAATCAATTCCTTAATTGTGGAACCCCTCAATTAAGACTCATCAATAGAGACCTCCGCTCTTGTAAGACTTAAGATTTGAGGACATCCCCTTATATGGGTATAGTAGTTTAACCCCTCAACAAAAATCCCCCTCTAATAAGACCTGTTTTACTATACTAACAATTTTCAAGGTTTTCCTTCATTGGTTTTACTGTATATCTAACTCGTAACAAATTAACTTGTCTGTTGCTTTTACTGCAACCAAACTATACATTTACACAATATAAACTTTTGCAAGTGTTTCAGTATTTGCAAAAATAAGTCTGGAAATTTAAAACACAGGTAAGTCCTCTGAATAGTTCAGAGAGTTCCATGACTTTTTTTTTCAAGCACAACCTCCGAAACATAACATCAGCTCACTATTTTCTTCATAAAAAGGTTTATTCACATAAAATTAAGCTTGACAGCTTTTCAAAGTTCACTGTATCGAAACCAAACTGCATATAAGCTAATGCATGCAATTTTTATGGCATAACATAATAGTATTTGAACAACTTAAAAAACCCAATCGTCTTTATTTTTCTTGCAAACCCACTATGAGAATGATTGAAAGATTGAAAGAAATGAGTATGATTGTCAGTTCACAACAGGAAAAGCAGTTTTCTGTAACAATAATATCATATGGTTAAGCCAAAAAATGGATACAAGGAAAGGAACAAAAACAGATTTGAAACTATACAATGAATTGACTATGCAAAGCAGAAATGGGAGGTAACTTTTGAAAATCAGATAATACTGGCTTTTAACTTATCATCATTGTCACCTTAATCAACTAGAGCAGTTTGTTTATCATAACAAGTGTTAAATATTAAACTACTATTATAAGGATTAAACCTTCTTACAAAAAAAAGCTTCCTTGAGCATGATTTACAGATTTTTTTTTCATCCATGCTAGAAAAAAATTGCACACGTTGTCAACTGCATCTTCTTTCTAAGTTTCACATAATAAAATTGCCAAAACCTCATATTTAACGGATTATGACTGTCTCATGTATACATATGTAACTCTAATCACGGACTCAAGACTTTGCTACTGAGTGCCTATCAGATTAGTTGTTTCGATACATCTGGGCCTACTTTGTTACTGTGTTAGTTTTACTGTTACAAGATCTGCTGTCACATAGTCACAGCCAGGGATCGGGCATGCAACCGCAGGCATGGTTCTTGGTTACGCTAACTGACTGTGGTCATAGATAAAAACGCTGTCTATTGTTGGAATCGTTTATTAAACCCAAAAACAATGACCACAGTTCTGAAATTAAAGGAACAAAAGAGACAATTACATCTAGATCTACAATGACCAGAATGCGACAAAAGAAATAATATAGTAATATCAGACCAAGTTTCTGCAGACGAAGGGAAGTGCAGAACCGGATTGTGTCTACTACAATGGTTGGAAGCGTTCGGTATCACAGAACTAAATATAAATTAGAAATAAATATATAACCACATAAATGAGGATTGAATTAGGTAGGCCACATGATCTATGGCTTGATTGGTAAGCAAATACTTACAAATAAATTATGTAAAATATAATCCATGTTTCCACAGTCTGAGAGCCGCACTCAATCAAGTCACTACCTAACTAACAGTAAAACTAACACAGTAACACAGTAGGCCTACAGGTATCGAAACAGCTAATCTGATAGGCACTCAGTAGCAACGTCTTGTGTCCGTGATTAGAGTTACATATGTATACATATGTAGACAGTCATAATCCGTTAATATTCACATGTTTATTAAGAAACAAGCATTGCCATAACCCCATTGCTCATAATGCATCAGAGGTACCAAAGCGTCATTGCACACACTAATGAATAAACATTTTTTTAGATATAATTACTTGAATTTTAAACTTTTTATTCTGTTCAATTTTTAAGTACACTAATCTCACAAAATTAACGTAATCATGGACTTCATGATACATGTAAAAATAAAAAAATAAGAAAAACAACCCTGAAGTAAGCATTTGTACCGAGTATAAAATCAGTTTTGGTGTACAATACATAAATGGTATATCCATGTTTGAGGCTATTGCTTCAAGAGTCAAGCAATAGCTTCTACTTTGTAGGAACAAAATTTTCATTTCTCCAGGAACAAAAAAATTCTATAGATGTATTTATGAACAGACATTTTGAGTTACATTAAAGTTATATTTTCAGCTTGTGTAAAAGACAGATTGAAAAAATCTGTAGAAAACAATTCAATGGAGCAAAAAAAATGACCTAATAAAATTTAAAAAGCCTTATGTTTTGAGTCTGTTGAGAAGCAATGTAAGCCTTTTTCTAAGAGAATTGAAGTAATATTAAATGATGTCGTTTATTATAAAATTCAGTCAATTCTCTGGTTTTTTCATTCATCTTGACACATGCAAGCGCAGGTCTAGTGAAAGGAGTACTTTCCTGTGTGGTTTTTAGTAATGGTTTTTAGTAGTACTAATTTTAGAGAGTTTTTGTCATCAGACTTTTATGCTTAGGGGATATGAGAGAAAGTAGGAGCAAATAAAAAAACCTTCCATTTGCATAGATGGCAGTGTAATGTTTGAGTTGAGAAAATCCAGAGTTAAGATTCAGCAATGTCATAAAGTGAAAAAAAATAATCTTTATAGTTTTGATAGAGCCCAAATTATCACAGTTTGATTTGAGAAGTTTCCACAGTACCCTGTAAATGACCTAAATTCACAAAACTTAGATATTGGGTGATGCCACCGGTGTCCTCCTCTTGCTCCCTGGAGTTTTGCCCTCATGGCATGGGCACTGGCGGTAGCGGAAAATCTTAACACAATGCTCTCCTCCAACACTAAACTCTGTAGCAACCATGTGACCCTCCAACCCGAGTGCTAGGGAATGGATATTACCTGCGTCATCTGTCGGCATCAGGACCTGACAAAGAAGTTTCAGAGACATAAATTTTCTAGGCAGTGAGAGAGGACAACATAAGCCAAATTATGCCTATCTTGGGAATATTTTTTAAAACTCTATGATGTTTAGCCTGTGCCAAGACCATAAAATTTATGTTTTTAACATGCCCACCTTCTCATCTATTTATGATATAACCATTTTATTTTAAAAAGTTGTTGGTTTTTCTAATTTTAAATTGTTAAAAAACACCTTTAGTATGTATTTAGAATCGAATTTGGTATTTGGTGAATTTAAGGATGAACCCATTCTTGATATATAACGTACACTGTACGTCCTATTTGTCGTGCCAAGATGCAGACAAGACGTACATTGTACGTCCTCAAATCAGCCGTTTTTGCTATTTCCTATGACGCTTTGTCGTACAATGTACGTCATGTTTTGCACTGCTTAAGAGGGATATCTAAGGGAGAGTTATTTCAAATCCGATAATAAAATTAGAGTTCAGCAATGTCAAAATTATACAAACAATCCCTTCTCTAACTAAAAACTGTCACGCCATAGCGATTGACAGAAACTAGGTCATGAAGGGGTTAATATACAAAAACATAAAAATGGAAGGCTTGGAATGCAGAAAAACAGGAGTAAAATACCAAAATAGCCTCTACAATCTATAAATGTTGAACAGAATCATATACACAAATTAATATTACACCGCTGTTATAAAATGAAAAGCCAATTACATTTCCTAGTCAAAGACTAAACAGAGCAAAGTTAAAGTTCCACGAAAGAGAAACTGAAGGGGCTGAAAAACAAAAAAAAAACAACCTATGTACAAACCTGTTGAAGAAAATCTCCAGACTCTGTGTATAGATTAACTACATGATTCAATGTGTCAACCAGCAGAATCTGACCCAATGGGGTGACACATACTCCTCCAGCCTGGACAGCAAGGCCAGCTGTGTGTGACTGTGGGGAGAACCTGCCCAGGCGTTTGCCTTCACTCGAGTAGATGTATACATAGCCATCCTCTGGGTCACTTACAATTATCTAGAGGAATGATTTTGAAATCCTTGATTGTTCATATTCAGAATGCTTTTTTGTTGTTTATGGTTTAGTAAGAATGATTGTTACAGCTGGATTTAGTACTTTAAAACAGTTAAAAGTTTATAAGACAGGTCTTGCAAATATTAATTCTTACAAAGCAGTTTTGGGTGCATTTTTTAGGGGTTAATGTTTATTCCAAATAGTTCTAATGAAACATACAAAGTTAAATTAAGCTAGACTAAAACACAGCAAAAGATAAGTACACAAGTACGAAATTGTAACTAAAATTATAGGCTTACAAACTTAAAACAAGAAGCATGAAATTAAAAATAGTCTGTAAGAATTGACAAATGAATGAAAATGATCACATATTAAGAGTTAAAGAGAAGGCCATGGTTAATAGTAAATTTTTTCTTTAATATCCACAGAAAATGAGGGCTCAAACCAAATTTTAATTGATGAATAATTAATAATCTCAATCTTTGATAACACTGCAATCTCTTTTATAAACACTCTTTAAAAATTCTAAATATTTTAAACCAAAGGAGATACCCAGCCTTACTTGAGTAAAGATCCAAGTAAGCGGTGCTACAATATTCATACTGTTCTAATTCAAACTAAAATTTAGTTTATATTCATACTGGATTTAACTTAACTATATTTTGGAAGACTTAGAAAAAATAATGTGTTAAGTAGGTCAACAACAAGATGCAAAAAGAGTACGTTATTTTTATACCTCTGAATCCTGTCCCATACCAATCTGCAGTGGTCCACCACCTCTGCCTTTAGATCCAATATGGAAACTGTGAAACAACTCTCCTTCATATGCATTGAAAAAATGTACATTCTTCTGAGTTGTTGCCACTGCCACGTTCATCTCTCTGTCACATGCCAGACTGAAAGGCTCTCCAGGGACATTCACCAAATACTTAAATTCAAAATTCTCCGCAAGAACCTGAGAATACACAAAAGTAGTCATGAAATGCAAAAGATGTTGGCTAGGCCTACAGGCCTACATCATATGTTAGTTAATTTTGCTACTTGTTTTTTTTTTCTAACAAGAATTGGGTGTGTTTTCTTTTTTCAAATAAGGGAAGTAGTCTAGCATCACATATTTCTTAGTGACAAATTTACCAAAGTTAATTATGTTTGGAACAGCCTTCATTGACAAGGATCAAATTAGGACTTCAGTCCACTAAAAGGATCGCTCTTTTTAAAGGATGGCTTTCTAAGCTGTCTCTGACTGGAGTCAATGAAGATAGAAATCATATTTTTCAAACTAAAAAGTAAGAGCAAAGTAGTTTCAATCTGTCACAAGCAGCCTAACATTTGGAAGCGGATATGCACTTTTTAGTAAAACTGGCATCACCTGAACTCTTCTATTTTTCTTATCAGCCACAGCAACATCCCCATTGGGAAGTTCCAGAACATCACAGGGTTCATTGAACTGTGTATCTCCATTTCCAAGTGAGCCGATTTGCTTGATGTACACACCACATTGGTTTAAATGTTGGACACGATGGTTCATTGAATCAGCTACAAGAATATCACAGTCCATGGTTGTGCATATACCTCGCGGGTAGCGGAAATCACCAGGTCCAGAGCCGCATTCACCAATCTTATAAAGCATTTTGTCTGGTCTGACAGATGAAAAAAAAATTATCTTAAAATTATGCTCTCTCGGAACATACAAACTTGATGCAACATAAGGAAATAATGAACTTGCCTGAAAATTACAAAAAGGATGTCAAAAGATGTATGATAGAGGCACAAAACAACAGAGGATAAATTGTGAGCCAATAAGGGAAAAAAAAGGGAACAATAAGAGATTTTTTTTAAAACTCTGGTGGACCAAAAACCTTTCAAATTATATCCCTCGCCAAATATATCCTACTGACAAAAACTTGATCATAAGTGTTTGATTTGATAAACTTTAAGGCACAGAAAATC
This sequence comes from Elysia marginata, assembly GCA_019649035.1. Taxonomy (NCBI): domain Eukaryota; kingdom Metazoa; phylum Mollusca; class Gastropoda; family Plakobranchidae; genus Elysia; species Elysia marginata. Next base: position 701,674 of record BMAT01006418.1, read on the forward strand.
ATCGAAACCTATGTAAGGTGCAAAATCTAATTACCGCTACAGAATATAGAGAGCAATTTTAGTCAAATTAAATGTAACTTACCTGTCTTTATATTATGGACATACAAACTTTATTTAATTTGTTGACAAAAAGCCTTAAACGCTGAGTATCATATTGCTATAAATGTAAAATATCAACTCTTTGACTACATTTGTACATCTTCATGCACCTAAGCTTATAACTTTTTCCAACCATATTTTCCTAGTATAGCGCCAGATTTTCTTAGAGGATTGGAATTAAAACAATCAATTTCTCTTATACATTTTTCTATTCAAAGGGTAAAACTACCATCCACTTGCTTTCATACATTATACAGTCTACTTCATTGAGTCAACTTTGTGTGAATTAATTTCCGAGAACATCCCCCTTTTTAAAAGCTTTTCTGCAAAAAAAGAAACTGATAAGTCGATGTCAACTCAATCACTGTGACTGTCAAGTAGATCCTTTTACCCCTGCTCCACTTCCCTTTATATTCAATGAATCTTTCTAGATAAGTCTATCTTTAATTTCCTCATGTCATAAAGCTTGAAGCGGTCATGTTATAATAAGACTGAGAGTGAGAGGTAACACAAGCTTTCCATTACACAGCTCTTTTCAGACAAAATCTTGCAGTTCACAGTTACACTGTTACTGTTGATCAATGCAGCACCAAGCTATAATCTACATTATCTCTGAACTAAAATACTCAAAAAAGTCAAATGGTAAAATTTTCTTCTTTTACTCACAGCAAATACAATTAGTTGAACTTGAAGTCACTTCACAATAACTAGGGGAAGTACACATGTAGGCCTAATTATAATTGTCCATACACTTTTTATGCTTTGTTTTCCTTCTCATCCCCCCCCCACCCCCCACCCCCCAAAAAAAAGAACAAAAACAAAACAAAAAATTTTAAGAAGGTGAAGAAGACAAATGGATAAGTCGACGTTGATTTTAATCCCCCTAGTGACATCGACTTATCAGGTACCGGTACTAAACTGTACTATGACTGAGCATGAAAATTTATTAACAAGCACAACCAGTAGGAAAAGATCATTGTTGCATGTTTCACATTCACACTTGCAGGGTAGGTACAAGCTGAGTGGAAAGTGGCCTCAAGCTTTGAGCATGGCAATGACCAGTATCAGTTAAGCTGCTAGCACTATTGAAAAAAAAAACAATAATAATATTTGGGACTCACTTTTTTGAGCCTGGTGTTGGATCTTCATTTTTGTCATGGAGTCCATCTACTGCCCTGTATGTTTCTGTGATGCCTTGTGAGAGAATCCAGGTCTCAAACTCTTGGCGGTCAGTGTGATCTTTCATCACTTCATGCCGACCATCATGCACTGAAGAAAATAAAACATCCTTATTTCATTATGGAAAAAAGAAAGAGTAAAAGAAAGAGTTTACATTCAACTGTCTCACTTAGCCTTTTCAAAGGCAAATATTTTGGCAAATATAGAACATTTTGGGAACAAGCTATTATCATGCTCTTATTTTCATTGAAATTACATAGTTATGATGATAGTTCAATAAAATTCGTTCAGCAAAATTAGCATAATTAAAACATGTGGAAAACAGTAGGCTATTTTATGCATAATAGTAGTAATAGGGCCTAGTTGTTGGCCTGAAGGAGATTGCATCATGGTCTTAAAACTTTTTTACCTGGTCTGTCATGGCGATCTCTAAATAGCTTTCGTCCCTCTTCATGGTACAGTTCTCTGAAACTTTTTACTCCAACTCGAGGTGGGTCAATGGTTATTCCATGAGGATAGACTCGGTAATGGGACTGGTAGTCAACCATACTGGTCTCCTGGTATTAAAATAAAAAATTTTAATCTCACAAAAAAAAAAGATCAAGCAATAGGATCAATGCTAGATCTAGGTTAGATGTTACATTTTTACATATATTGTAACTCAAATTTTCAATCTTTCAATGATTTCATCGATTTTTTTTTTCATTTTTGGGGGGGTTCAGTCAAAGTCATCTTTTCATCAGTTCTATATAGAACATTCAGCCGCTTCAGCACTTAAGTCTTAACCAACCTTTATGTACTTTGTAAACTGGCATTTTAATCAACAATCTGGATATAGTTACCTAGATTTTTGGAAAACCCGCGAATGGATATACCCAAACAAAATAAGATCTAATCTGATTCTAAATATCTCTAGATCTATCTATATCTAGGGATTTTTAGAATTAAAATCTATTCTAGAATCTAGAATACCGGAGTAGAATATCTAGAGAAAAAAATAAGACTTGGTTTGATAAATATTCGAATGGTAATAAACACATAGATTGTCAATTACCTTTTATTTGACAAATATGGTTATTTTTTATTGTCTATTTTTTACTCAATTATACAGAAAATGTAAGTCAGGTTTTCTTGATGTATGCGTTGAAGTCCAACGAAAAGGGAACCGCCATTTTGACGCACAACTATAGCAACGATTGGTTATGTTTATTTCCCTTTCGAAAACTTTCGCCATTTAGCTTTTGAATAGCTATTTTTGTTCGAGTGAAGAACAGTAGTAGTAGTAGTAGTAGTAG